>STHB01020809.1:0-11931 GCA_018908115.1 Anopheles rivulorum
TGATGTATTAAATATTATTTACACTAATTTTCTTTTCCTCTCACCACGTGTATAGAATTGTATCAAGTATGGTAACATGAAGGTTTAATCTTTTCCAATTATTGTTTAACATTGTACAGCTGTTGATGCTATGTTTGAAATAATTTGATCTCTTTTTTTACATTTTTACAAAACCACCGAATATTCCAAATTCTACATAGTTCAATTTAATAAATTCGTAAATAATGTGCGAAATACAATATTAAATAAAATAAATTATTAAAACTTAATTACAACGGCAAACCACAACTTTTGAAAACGCCAACAATCCTAAAGAAATAATAGTTTAATTATTGCATATGAAAATAATCGTTCTTTGATGCCAAACACGACTGCGGATATAAAAAGGATTTAAAGATGATTATATCTGTTGAGTGGAATTCAAAGTAAAATAAACAATAAATGAAGTAATTTGAAATTTATAACAAATGGTTCAAAACTTAAGATCAAGAAACAACAAAAGGAAAACATAAGATAAAGAGGCGAATGTAAGTTTTGGAAACTCAAAGCCTCTATAAATAAATAAAAAAAAAACATAACATAAATTTGGAAAACTTCCACATATTAGCGAAACATGGATAAACTGTTGGAAAACTTTTAAACAAAGATAAGCTTTGTTAATAGATAATCGTCAAAAAATTAACCCAATGTTGTAAAACAACTTCATAATGATTGTCCCTTTATTTTGGTTTAATTTCCGCTATTCCAATCTCGTTAAGTCCTCTGGTTACCAAGTCCAAGATTTCACAATCACACACCGCACAAACAGAACGTTTGCCAGCTAGTGACCAATTGTTCACAAAGGCAGCCCTGTAAATACCATTCCATTATTCAGCCACCAATTGATTATCACAACCAAAAACTCCAACAAAACGCCTGCAAAACGGAAGCTGAAAACATATTCAGCGTCTCGCATTCTGCCACCAAGGAAACTCCGTCCGCAATCCGTGACTGGACACCGTCCGTTCGAGCCTTCTGCTTAAGGGGGAATGTGTTGCTGGTGGTAGAAAATCCCGAAATCCCGTATTCCCTCCCCCAAACGCACACCGAAAGGCCTTGGAATGGAGCAGGCACGAAGTACTAAATCACAGCGGAAAATCGTTCCGGAGCTAAACTCCATCGAGAGATGAAGCCAAACCTGAACCTCATCGCACCAGGAAGTGCCCAAGATGTTGGAGGGGGGAGGAAGAAGGGGGAGGAAGGGGGGGGGGAGTGGTGGTTGGAAGTGCAAAAGCTGACCAGCTCGCATTGGTTCGCGTACGGAGGACGAATGTGAAATTAAGCTTCGTTTTGGAAAGTGCAACCACTAGCGCGTGCTGCCGCCCCTATTGTTGCTGTTTTGTCGGTGTTAAGGAAGCTGATGCCACCAAGGAAAAACCCAAAACTTCCCACCTGCTTCCGCGTGTGTGTGTGTGTATATATGTTTATGTGTGTAATCGGTGTGCTGGCCATGGAACAGTAACAAAGCGCTAGTAGTTGTGTGTGGTATCGCAAGACAACCGACTCACATCTTCACCAGTTTCAACGGCGTCGGGTCGGTATTGTTTGGAGGAGGTGGAACCGGAGAAACAAGGAGCCCCCCCTCTGCTGGAAATGAAACAGATTGTAAATTATTTCATTACTTCAACACCTGTTGCAGTTTGGGAAAATATATATTTTCGCACTCGTTTCGATGGCGAAGTGCCGCTAGAGAATTGAGCACACAGGAATGGGAATGAATCTTTCATCTGCTTTCCGTTTCGATGGGTCGAAGAAAGAGAGATGAAAACGGTTAGCGAAAGTGCTCGTTTGGTGGGAAAATCAATTACCCGCATGGTTTTAATCATACAGTAATAGTTTCGTGATATGGAAGGGCTTTAAACAGAATAAGAAGTCGAATGGTTGGAGTGATGAAAATTTAAAATTATTAATTAATAGCAAAAATATTTTTAATAAATAATTATAACAAATAAATTTTTTCTTTATACATTACAAGTTTTAGTTACATATAAAATTTTATGCTTTTTTATACAAGAACAATCTTAATTTTACCGATGGATTCATACTAGGAACATCCGGGTATTAGCGTTCCCGGTCTCTACACCAAGTGCATCTCTCTACTCTGCTTAGTACTTTTTTTCTTTCCTTCTCAAAGTAATTTTCCTTTTCTTAAGTTCACTGAACTATAGCTTAACATTATCAATATCTCTCTCACACCCCTCTAAAATCGTTTTTCTCCAAAGAAATCGTTTCACCGTCCATCGCAACATGAACGTATGACGGTTTTTGGGTGAAACGACTTCATACCCCATCGTCGGAAGGAACATTGGCGCCATACGCGTTACGCGACCCGGCATTACACCAATGCAAATAATGCTCTTCACTGTCAATCTCGAGTGCCACTAATCGATCTCAAGTGTGATGAATGAATTTAGCGTTCACAAATGCACTCGAAACTTCGTCTTTGCTGCCGCAGTTTCTCGTTGCGCAGAGGGAGCTTCAGTGGGATGTTCAGTGGCTTTTAGATAGAAATTTATTTAATCACTTTACTCTTTATCTCAAACTCTCTCACACGCACAACAACGTTAAATGGTTGACAAAAAACTATGATTTAAATTCTAGAAAATTCCACCCACGATCGAACCGCGGGCGATCGATTGCGCCAGCCGTTGCATAACGACACATTCAGTTGAACCACTCTCACCTTCCATTGTGTCACAATGGTTCGTTCTGTTTCGCTTATTTTTTATCTGTTTATTATTTACACTTGCCACACCTTCCTGACACCACAGAGCCGATCGCACCGAACACCCGCACACACTGCTCAGCAAAGTGTGACACATGCACGATGATGTCAACATTACTCTTTTTTGTTGCTGTTTTCGTGGTAAGTTTGCGTGCAGAATTGCAAGAAAGTGTGGGAAATTTTGCTGCCTAAATATCCTTGAAGTTGTTTACCTCTCTGGTAGAGTAGCTTTCTGGTGTGCTTTATTCATTCAATCCGTCCGAGAAATAAAGAAAAAGGTAGACAAAATTAATGTTTGTTGCCGGCGTTAAGCTGATTTGCCGGCTTAGTACTTTGGTTCAATACAGCTGGGAATTACATTGATCGGTTATTTGCGATCACTACCTAGCTTTGACCGATCGATGACGTCAATGTGCAAAAAATACCCACCATTCTTGCGTACGATCCACCCGGGTGAATCTACCCCGGGTGAACGTGCAATGGTTTATTCATATCGAATGGAGTTCGCACCCGATTGGACCGACGTTGGCACGACGTGACGTCGCGTTAAAGGGGCGACTTCGACACGGCCTCGTTTGTGACCAGCATTAGGAAACAGTTACTCAATATGTTTACCCACCCAGGAGTAGTAGTGATCCGGTCGGATCGTTCGGACACCGCAGCCGAGTGGTCGCTTGTTTGTTTGGCGCTGCGGCACGTATCCATGGCCACAGGCGACACTTAAACTGTGCCATGCCCAACCGACGTCAGTGGTTCAACGGGATGGATTTCCCCCCCCCCCCCCCCCACGAAAAACGGAACCAAGCGCAGCTGATTCCCTGACCAGATCACCGATCGAGTGTGTGAGAGTATGATCGAGAAGAGAAAATTCCGGAGCTTTCTATTTTTCCACATTTCCGCAACCGACCAACGTGACCATTCGCACGGTTGGTCGCTTCACCGGCAGCATGCTGCTGCCGCCTGTCAACCACAAATCGATCAATATAGTGAAGCAATCGTCCGACAGCTTTCGTTTGAATGTCAACATTACGAACCAAAACAATGGCTGCCCGAAACGGAAAGCGCATAATATGATTCACCTCGCGCTCGCCGCCGGCGGCTTGGCGTGTTTATGTGTGTCCCGGTCAACGGCCGGTGACCGTGCAGCATATCATTGTCAGCATGCCACCCTATACCGGGCAAAACCGCCCAAACAAATGCCAAACAAACCGAGTGCTCCTTCCCTCGTTCGCGTTCGTCGCTTGATGCAACGTTGCGATCGTGCGTTGCAGTCACGCTAATCCCACAGTCGGGAGTCGGAAAGTGGAGAGGGGGGGATGTGTGGGGGGAGGCTATACATATGGCTTATACCGGTTTTGGTGGTTTGCGTTGTTTGTCGCTGTCGTCATCAATTTTTTTTTTTTATTTGTATCCATACACCGTTATGCTCCGTCCCAGCATCCGTGACGTGACGGGCCGAACGGGCGCCGATCGCAAACAAATATAAGATCGCACGAAGCGTACGGACGCGAAGTCAGTTGCAAATGTGAATTGTGCCCGAACGGAACGAAACAAAAAGAGCAAACCCGACCGTGTGTTTATTCGCTTCGAGTGTGATTTTTGCTGTACAAAAAAAGCTGCATTATTAACTGCGCGTGTGATCGTTAAATAAGTGTGCTGTGCGGTGGAAAAACGTACTTTACGGTGGACATTATTTAAATAAAACAAAGCAAAGCACAACATGTTTCACTGGAAAAGAAGCGGCAACCCAACCGTGTCGATCGCAATGGCCAGTATTTTACTTCTCGCCAGTAGTGTAGTGCTCATCGCCCTGCTGTCGACACCGGTTACCGCCCAACCGATCGATATGCTCGATCAAATCGGCACCGAAAGCAGACGCATGTTTTACAAAATGCTCGAATATCTTGGCGACTACGACGAGCTGGAGGATGACGGTCCGGCCGAGCGGGAAGAAAAGGTTGGCTCCCTGCCGCTGCAAACGAGCAACCGGGTTGAGGTGGCCGGACGGGACGAACAGTGCAAGTTGCCCCCGAGACGTGGCGTGTGCCGTGCGCTACTTCCCCGTTACAGGTAAGGATCGACCGCACGACGGACAGAAGAAGAAAAACGAAACATCTTCCCAACCATTTTCCGCTGCGTTGCTTTCACTGCGTGTGCACTTTTGTGTGCGCACGGTTCAAACACACATCGAGGCAAACATTTACAGACTACCCTTCCCAACGACGTGGAAATGATTGTCAGTGAAAGTTGTGCTGAATTGTCCACCACTGCCACCTTTTTTTTCCACCACTTTCGGTGCCAATTACACCACCACCACCACCACCACCACCAGCATCTGAGCGGCTCCCTCTCTTGGTCGGTCCCCGAACATGTGTTACGTGGTTGCCGTTGATGAAGCTAATTGATTGGATTTGTTTACCCTATCGATCATCACATCGATCGGCCAATCGATCGCACGGGGTGATAAAATGGGTGAACTTGTTTGTTTGTTTGTTTTTTTTTTTTGCACCCCAGCCCACGGGTGAAAGATGTTATCACGCTTTGCGCCGGAGATGTTTATTATTTAATCGGGCCAGCCAGCACGAACGTGCGATCGTAATCGTATGGAAATATGATTATACGCTACTTAAGAGTAAAGTGCATTAAATAATATTTTCTTTGTATTTGTGTTCCACCCCCGGATCAACAGATACGACTCGGCCCAGAAGGAATGCATCGAGTTCAAGTTCGGTGGCTGCGACGGCAATGCGAACAACTTCATGTCCTACAAGCAGTGCATGGAAGCCTGTAAAGGCGTTTAAGCGACCATCCAACGACGCGTCCAATTCCCCACCAAGTGATATGTAGTGTGTTAAGAACCAGCTGATCCGGGCTTCCCGTAACGCCGGGAAGGAACGTCGTAGTTCGATAAGCTTCCCTCAGCTCAATCCACCTATTGTTAGTATTTATTCAGTCGAGCCTGTTCGAGTCGGTTACATTGTGGTAATAAATGTCGAACTTGAGTGTTTTTATACAAACGGATGTTTTTTTTTCTTTACTGGTTTCCTGTTTAATCGCTCGACTGTCATCATGTTTAATCGATAGAGAAAGAAACCATCGCATCGCAAAAAAAAACAAAAACACATCGCTAGTATACCGCAAAGCATATTCGCTTGGCTCGTTTGTGGTTAATAGTTTAATCATTTGTGGTTTGTAAATTTATAACGTTTAACTTTCATGTTGCATCATCTTCTGCCATCGTCAAGCCATTTTTTTTATCGATTCCCGCGGAACGGGGACGCACACATGCCGCATGGTCAATCCATCCATTCCAATAGAAACGAACAAGCTGGTAAATGTTTTTCTTTCGCTAGCTTTTCCACCTTTTGCGCCCTTTCTTTTAGTATAATGTTTCATCCTGCTAATACGGCTAATCGCTTCGCTTTCATTCGTACGATTCGTACGAATGGAATAAAATCTATAATCTACACTAGAGCACACCTTGTTTGCACATTGTATAACTTTCCCTAATGGTATTCGTTCCCGTTCGCTACCGAATCATCGAATGGCTGACGGCCATTTCCCGTATCACGCACAGTATATCATTATTCACACCCTTTTCCTTTAGACATAGAGCCGGCGTTGGTTGCGCTACATGTTTTAGAACCATTTGTGTGGCTGTGTGTGTGTGTGTGTGTGTTTGTTTTTTTACACATTTGCTTACTGTTATTATTGCCTGTTTTTTCGTAGCTAATCGCTTTGAAGTCTTCCACCAATATCTGCAAGTTATTGTTGATAAATGACCGATAGCTACATACGAACTGATTGGATTAATTTGCTACTAATTGGCGTTAGGACGCTTGCTAAACTCATCGTGATAAAGTATGAACGGTTAATGCACAATAGAACCGTGCTTTTTGGAAAACAAAAGCGACAAATGTACGTACAAATGAGTTCTTCATGAGAAAAAACAAACTACAACATAGAAACAAAAATATAGCATCTGCAGTGGGAATGCATTCTTTGAACAGTATTACAAAACAGATTGCTTTTCGCAGTATAAAACCAGTAGAAGCTGATAAAACATACAGTAAAATGTTCAATAAAGCGTTCCATAAATTAAGTAAATATAAACTAATATAGCAAAACATAACGCCTCGCAACATGCCCCATTTCATATTGTCTCTTGTGTTAAACTTGCTAATAATTTTGTGCCGAAAAGGTTAAGCCGCAGGGTCGAAAGCGAATTTTGGAAAACTACCGGAAAACGATTGACAGGGTGGGGAACAACAAACGGTAATGTTAACAAACGATCTCAGCACTGACGCCCTTTATCGTTTCGGAACTAAAATGTACACAGCCAGCCTTGCACACGAGCGTCCAGACGTAAGGGATGAAGAACTCTTCCGGCGCATCCTCCTCGACGTACTTGAATTTAAGGTCGGGAAATTTCTGGCGAAAAGGAGAATATCATTAAGACGGCTACCTGCTGCTTAAACTGTTGTAAAAGTAATGTTTAGTGTAGTGAACATACCCGCAAACGATCGCTTGACCATTGGCTAGCACCTTTCGAAATCACTTCCAGCACTTCAGTGACGCCAAGCTCTCCACGTTGCTCTTGGACTCGTTGCAGTCGGGAGGAAAAGAATCCAACCACCTAAGGATAATGCTTAGTTTAATCGCTCTGTAACATACAAATGCGATCTATCCTTACCATGTCTATGTTCTGTATGATATCCTGAAATGCCGAATGACTTCGGAAGGCCTCGAAGACGTTGCGTTTGTACAGCAAAGTGTACACCAGATTAGGACAGTACACTAACTGATGCGACAAACAGGAATTTAGAATCTCCAGCACCATACGTAACACCTCCTCTAGTACGGACAAATCTTGCAGCTGTAACAGTAAAGAAAGGAGATTGATTATTTTAACAATAAATATTTATTCGACGCACGCACTACACTTACCATATCTTCGGACGTTAGTCCACCGCCGATCGGGATGGATACGTCCGGTTCACCGTTTGGACCATTGGGTTGCTTTAGCTGCTGGTCTAGCCGTGCATGCTTCTTCGCTAAAGTTTCGAACAGACTCACCAATCGCTGAGCTACGTACGGATGGAGCGATTGAAATTGGCCGGACATGTTGGCCAACGCTGCGAGACAGTTGGTGTGCAAGTATTTATCCCTCATCTTTAGCATGTTATACTGGATCGTTCTGATAACGACCAATATCAGCAATCCACCGAGAGAGATCTCGCTAATCGAACGCTCCGTGTACCAGGTAATGTTTTTCAACATCTATAAAACAAGTTTAATATTAATAGAAACTAGCAACATCAATTGATTCCGACACTTACAATCTGATGTACGCTTTTGTTAAAATTGTCATCTTCGCTAAGAATAAGCAACACTATCAGCGACATGTAAATGTGGTGTGAAGTACTGTCCGGTGCGTTGTAAAGCGTTTGCAGGATTGGAATAACCTTAAAATCGGGCATGAAAAACGTTTGCTTACAAAAGGATCGAATTTAACAAAGCGTTTTGTGTCACTTACAAGCTGCTGAAGGTTCTGTTGTGCCATCACATACTTTTGGAATCTTTGGTTTCGGTAAAGCAGCAGATAGAGCAGCAAGGTTGCCTGATCGATAGTTACTATTCGGCACAGGGTGTTGTACAGGGAGGAAAAGTCTATTTTAAATGTTGCCGGATCCTCTTTTGGAGAATCTAAATGGGAGAAATGGAATGGAAGAAATTAAAACATTATGTTTTAGTAAATATAAAAATACGTTTTTCCCCTACTTTACCTTGTGAATCGGAACATCCAAACAAACTAATCCGATACGGATTATCTTTTGTGGCGTGGTGATTGGTTAGGATAAGAATCAGCAGCAAGCTTTGATTAGCCAACGGGTAGTGCTCCCGGAAGGCAGTCGGAAGATCGTGTGCGGTCAGTATGTCCGGTTGTTTGCGGGTGAACGTTAATATTGACCAAAGTGATTCGGCGATACCGAACACAAACGAACCGCCCGTCCCGAAACCGAACATCGTCTGGGGCGCTTGACTCATGCGGCTTAGAAAATGCAACAGCGAACTCATAAGAGTGTTGGCATGCTGGCAACGATAGATCGTTCGGTAAATGGTTGATTTCTCCATCGTTTGCTGCGAGAACAGGCTCACCGAGAGCAAAATGATCATGCAGTTTACCGCCTCCAGATGAAGGTGATATGTAAATTCTCTGTGAAAGACAAACATACAGTGTAAGCATGAAACGCACAAAATCGCAAGACCAGTGTCAAATAGCATACTTGACCGGTATGACGACAATAATGTTAACCAGTGCCTCAAGAAATGTTTCAAATTTCGTGCCATCGACCAGCTTTGCAACGGCTGCCTTCGTTTCCTCTACCGCACGAACGTCTATTGGAATGGCCGTACTCGTGCCGGCCGAATGTGTTTCGTTTGATGTTGAATCAATATCTGCCGCTTGGACCGGCAATGCTTCAAAGTGCTGCAATAGCTGATACTCCGAACCCGTTTCGATCATGTACTTGACCAAACATCGGATGATGAACAGCGCATTAAATGCGTGCCATATGTGAACGTTGCTAAAATAAAAATAGCATAATGAAATCACTCTTTGCCGGCGTATAGCATTGCGTTATTTACTCACCTTTCGGTATCGGACAGTGTAAGCAGCTCAGAAACCTTCAGCAGAAATACGTTTATCAATGAGCCAAAGTTGCCGGTGTGTAGATTGTGGCTGATAAAGCTCTGGCAAAGCGATTCCAGACGCGAATCGAGACTCAACTGTTCCTGGCTGAAAATCACAACATAACGATGACAAGCAGGCGCACTTTACGGAGCAAACATAACAAACTTACCTGTTCGTCGGTAGATTGATGTGATATTGAAGGAAGTTGTTCCAAAAATCATCATCGTATGCAGGGACGTGCGTTTTGCCGACGAACCGCTGCAGATACTCGTTCTCTGTGAGGTCCACCTGGCGACTCACGTTCATACCCATCCTGTTGTACGGGCAAATTGGTTTCGGCTAGCACGATTTACTCTCCCCCAAACACAATTACACACTGCACGGTCGTATATTAGTTAGTTTTACAAGCAGAAAAGCCTTATTTCCTATACAAGCACATTGAAAAGTGCCAGCGAAGAAAGTTGCTAGTAAATAAGTTGTCTATTTATTGCATCCACAAAAGTGACACGACGGAGATTTTCATCTGACAGCTGTTAACGTCAACAAAACCGGATGACAGTAAAGCACCAAGTACACATTGGAAAGGTGAGCTCATCGTGTCGAACGTGGCGCGTTGGTGTAATTGTGCAGTGAAATTCTAGCCCTAGCTAATATTCGGATCTATTTATTGGGATAGATCTGTCACGGAACGGCTAGACGATATCTACTTGTATGCGCAGACAACTGACAACCACCGATTTTCCTTTGTTCTTGAGGGGGGTTACAGCTGTCACTCGTCGCCGCCTCGTATCCCGCATCTATCGGGATACAAGCTGGCGACGAGAGAACAAAAGGAATTTTGAGCTGTCTGTTGTATGCGCATACAATTGTATGTCCCGTC
This sequence comes from Anopheles rivulorum, assembly GCA_018908115.1. Taxonomy (NCBI): domain Eukaryota; kingdom Metazoa; phylum Arthropoda; class Insecta; order Diptera; family Culicidae; genus Anopheles; species Anopheles rivulorum. Next base: position 10,339 of record STHB01020809.1, read on the forward strand.
TAGCCAAGCCTTCAGACTTGGATTACGTAATGGTATCCGTCTAACAAAAAAAAAACAAACAAACGGGAACTGAATGCTGCAAGCTCAATTCGTCTCACTTCTGCTCTCACGCATCATTTATGCTCTGTACAGTCGCTAAACAGAACCTAATATATTACCATTACCACATTCTTGCACTAGGAGAGATAGTTAGTAGAGAAGAAGAAAGTTATGAACGATTCCATTGAAGATTATCTAAGTTTAGACATAATGTGTAAAAATGGTGTAGGGATATTTGTTTTGGTGCCCCTTAAACTGCCCTGAAACTGGCATGTAAAATACTGAACCACGAATCACTCATGAGTTTGATCAATTACCGAAAAACTGCGTTCTGTTACATGTCAAAAAATGACATTGCTCTAAATATCCTTACCTCATGTATTCAGATACCTTGGTAAAGAATGTTTTGTTTTCTTCCTCGTATGCCGGATGATTCACAGTAGGCAAATGGCAATAGATAGTTGAAGTAAGACGAGGATTCGCAGATCGTTGAGCAAAGACAGCCTATTTTGGATTGTTGGTGTGGAGATAAACTACAATTGAAGACCACAGTAACAACATGGGGATTCGACATTTACAGACATTCATGGAAAAGAATGTGCAGAACGGCACTTACAGGGTTCAAATGGATCGAGTAATTCGGTTTGTGTTAACGTGTAAAATCAAATGTGATAAGAATACAATCCATACTCATAATATGAAACATTCCAGAAATGCGAAGAGCCCTGAGAAACCCTTAATAGTGATCGACCTTATGTCACTGTTTAGTTCATTTTGTTCCGATAGACGTGGTCTCTTGTGCGGTTCCCAAGTAAGACGAGTGGAGCGTATGGCCGATTTGTTTCTCGAGCGCCTGACCAAAGCCGGTGCTGAGTTGGTGTTTTTCTATGCTGGATATCTGCAACCGAATAAGTATGAAACTTGGACCACTCGTCACAATGAAAAATACGATCGGATGATAGACATAATGGACGCAATTGACGCACGTATGCCGCTAGAAAAGGTGGCCAAAAAGTTCGCGTTCAATATTCCTCCCAATACCTGTATTAAATTACGTAAAGTTGCTAAGCAACACGGTAAATGTATCGGGTCGAGCGACATGGAGTGTGATCAGGCGCTGGCTATCTACGCTACGAAACATAATGCACTAGCGGTTATAACGCATGATACCGATTTTTTAATCTTTGAGGGCACCTGGCAACTATGGCACGCGAACCGAATCAATCTGACTACGATGGAAGTAGAAGTATTCAACAGGCAAGCATTACTTCGTACGCTAAATTTGCAATGGCAACAGATGGCGATATGGGCAACACTGGCGGGTACCGATTTCTTCAACTATGACGAATTGGAACCCTTCCTAAACAATCTTGGTCCACATCACCAAAAGTTTTACAAATTGGCAGACTATGTACGAAAGTTACCAATAACGAAGAAGCTGAATGCTCAAACTGTTCACTCCATTCTGGGGCGGGTATACAAGAACCGAGATATACCAACGGATGCTTTCAAATGGTTTCAGCAAAGTGTGGCATTCTATCAAATCGTACGTAA
>STHB01020824.1:0-11926 GCA_018908115.1 Anopheles rivulorum
TGTACGGGAACTTTTGCTTCCCGCCCATTAGTGAGATTATTTCGATCCGCAATGCCGTGCCGCGATAAAAATAAAAAGCGCTCCGAAATATGAGACCATGAGGCTTTGGCAAACTTTCAACATTTTGCGCGACCAGCCAACCGTAACGAAGCGCTGCCATACTCGGATACGATACGGTTTCGTGCTGGCGATGGTGATGGTGGTCGTTGTCTGGCCTAACAGATCGATGCTGGAAGATAAATTTTTAATCCCGAGCACCGAAAAGGGGAACGTGTCGTATCGGCACGGTTCGGCAACAGTAGGAAAGCCCCAAAAACCTGCAAAATGTTGCCCCCACCATTCCGGCCAGAGTAGGTTCGATGCGGCCCAGCACCAGCCAATTACAGCAACAAAGGAGATGGGGATACTAAAAATAATCATGGAAATTATAATAGAAATAGTTATGATACAGTTTGGATCCACTCGCTTCGGGATTCCGTGCGTCAGACGGAACACGGTCGACTTGGAATGGAAAAGAGAACCTTTTAGCCCACTAGGGGATTTTCCACACAAAATGTGTGTTTTTGTGTGAGAAGATGTGTGCATGTGTGTGTGTGTTTGCATTAGCACAAAAATGTACCAATCCAACCGGAGGCGTTGGTGATGTTTCTAATGATTTATGATAGCAAACAAAGCTAAACAAAAAAAAAACAACAACAACGAAAAACAAGAAAGAACTAAAGATGCGAACGATTCGAATGCTACAGACCAAAAACAGGAACAGGGGGGTGTGGGCAGGTTAGAAATGTACCTCTTATATTTATGAAAGCAAAGTATCCGGGGCTTCCGTTTTTGTCCAGTTCAAGCGGCCGTACGTATAGTTTTATTAAAAGAAGGCAAGAGAAAACACAACATCTTTACACACTCGCAGCACAACATGCAAAGAGCCTTGTGGTTAGGAGAATGGGGAAGAGGGGGAGGGAGGAGGGGAGAGTGGGATGGGTTGCGGGGTAACTCCCGGAGCAAATCACAGCACTCGAGCATACACTCGAGTACTTCCGGTGAAAAGCACAACGGTTGGTGCGTTTTCTTCTGCCGTTGGGCCATGGTATGCCCTTTCCGTAGTGCGTACCACTCTCACCTTCCCTCCTGCCCGTAATACTTAATCTCACCCGGCTCTGCCATCCACCCAACCACAACCACCACCAGCCGGGCACACTACTGCAAGCTATTCATAGTTTGATTTGCCCCGGCTGGCACAACATGGTCGGGAAGCTAAATATTTATTCACGCATTTTGTTTGGATCTGTGTTTTTCGCTTCGCTTTTCTCGTTCACTTTCATGCGCCGGCTGTATTGGAAACGTCGGCGCAGGGAAACATAAACATCGGGGCGAAGGCCTTTCGCCTTCGTGTACCACAGACACATAATCACACACACACACGCGCGCACGTACACACATATGTACACCAGTGGGTGCCCTTTTCCAGATTCCGGTAGGAACGGTTTGAATCTACAGCCATGCATGAGAATCGCAGATAGCAGCATTTATATTCATGCCTTTTCGAGAACATGCTCGTAAATTTGGAGCAAACGAAGAAAGGAGAACACCAAAAAAAAAAAAAGCGCACATTATACCGCGAAAAAGAGGAAAGAAAAAACAACGTTCTTGTTCAAGAATAAAATAACATTACCCCGCCATTGCTGGCGGTTCTCTTTAATTCTGCCGAAAAAATGGGAGCAATGAGAGAAGGGCGCACGAGAACGAGACAGAGCGCAACTAGACTAAGCTACGGGGTTGCACAATTGTTGGGGTTGAAGCTTTTAAGCTCGAGTCGGCAACATCGTCGAGAAAGAAGCAGGAAAGAAGCGAGAGAGAGAAAAAAGGTTCACCGTGCCGACACAGCAGCACAGGGTACACGGGTGGGATTTTTGATGACAAAGCTCAACGGCACACATAAAACGCAATAAACGTCATCTGCGTCCGCCATCAACATACAGATTTTCGGCAGACACACATATACACACGGCAACAAACATTAATTGATAATAAATCATCGGCGTCAGGCGTACGTACATACGGCGGCCGTATTTCTAATTTAATTTCATTGTTAGACAAAATGGAACAAAAGACGTAGACATTCTACTATACTAGCACACATTGCAGAACAATCGGAAGCAGAAAGTAAACATCAGACATCAGAATAGATGAGTGAGTTCATTCCTACTCACTAGGAGTTAGATTATTTAACTAATAGTGAAGATCTTTTGTAGCTCTTTAGCGATGTAACTCATTCGTAAGTGATTATAATCACGCATTAATAATAAAGCACACGAGTGAGTTAAATAAGAGTGAGAATGTTACATCGGAATATAAGTCTAATACAATATAAGTGCACCAGCAACTTACTCACTCACTTTGATTTACATTTTTCACGAGTTAAAGAACGGAGTTTATATAATAAAACCCATTTCTTATTTATATTAAAGTCTTCAATCCTAAGCTTGTCAACTAATGTTGCTGTTCGTTACAATCGGTAAGAAGTCCCCTCATGCAGTATAAACGCAGCGCGATCCTCGCTTTACTGTCAGTAGAGAGCAAATGTGACATGTCCTGTTTGTATGGTCAGAAGAACTCGATCGGTTACAAGCGAAGCAACAACGAACACCGTTCCCTCGTGGTCAAGAATAAAAATGAAATAGTTGTACAACAATTCTGTATAATCTGTAAACCATAAATGTTTCAATAGTCAATTCACATAGTACGTAAAATCAAAAAGCTCATAACACCATATACAACAGTCCAGTATGGTTATGAATCTAATTCAACCACAATTTTTTCCAACATAAAACCAAAAACACAAACAGACGGATACACATTGTTAAAAGTGCTACTTTTCGGAACGCAAAGCCATTTATGTGCTACTAAAATCGAGTAAAAAAAAAGCGCCCACAACAGCATGTTTCGGTGCAATTTTGGAAAATAAAGGAACAATTTATGCAACGTTATAGGGTTCATTTTGTTTTTTTTTGCTTCTCTCGCTTCTCCCCCATATTCATCGACCATGTACTATCGTCGTTACGCTTCACCGCCCTGCCACACAAATTGATACAGCAGCGATAGTGAAAAGTCACGAAAGAGGCCCATTTTTCGTTTATGGAAATTTTGCCACAGATAAAACCGTTAAGCTGCCACGCATTTTGGCGGCTCACTCACACACACACATACGGACGTGAACGATGCTGCTTGTCGAAACGATCATCATCAACGCGTCTCTCCGGTCTCGTTCGGTTTTATTCAGCCAGCAAACCAGCACCACACACACACACACACATTTTACTACAGCCTAAATGCGGACCAAGTTTCTATGTTATTTTATTTCCTACCCAGCCCATCGTACCCAGCCAGCCCCATGAATTCATGCGTTCTAATCGGACGAGCGCCATTTTCGAGATGACAGGGGGCACGACCCCCTCACCCGTGCGGTGACACGCCCTAATGGAGGAAAAGTGCCACCATAATCACTATTAAATGTAAAATAACGAAAAAAAAGGGACCGAAGCTACGCAACGCCTTTCCATGGCTTTTTTTTTCTCCGGCCTGTACTTCCCTTCATGCAACTTCCGGATTTACCCGCTCGCCCGGTGAAGCAATCGTAAACATGCAAAGCATCAGCAACGATGACAACTGGCACGATAAGCGAATCCTTCGTCAACGGTTCACGGGTGTTTTGTTGGCTTCATTTGCGTCGCCTATGAACATTTTCGGTACTACACCGCATGGGAGAAACCATTTTGTTTTTCTTTCTTCAAACACATAAATGAAGAAGAAGCGAACTGAAAACTAAAGTTACAGCTAAAGTTTTCCACGGAAAGAAAATGTGTAGAAAATGTCCTACAAAAGAAAAAACCCGTCACACAAAAAACTCCACACACACAGCCAAAAAAAAAAGTCCCGACCGTATGGAATGGTGCGAGAGAACAAATCTTCACTTCAGCGTGCGCTTGGAGCAGGAATCAACAGAATGCCCGCGACCGTGGCAGTAAAAGCTAGCGAGCCAAGCGAGAACGATAAATTTACGCTCTCGTGCACTAAATCATAGAAAGGTTGCCCAAACACTGCCCGGGCTGGAAGAATTTGGTGGTGCAGACCAAAGCAACATTTTATTACGCTTTGAAGGAAGCAGTTTAAATAATGCCCTGCCTTAAGCGAGCGTTGACGGTATGTTGGAATTACTGCAACATACAATCTAACCAAATGATATTATTTGAGCATATAAAACAAAAGTATTTTTGTTTACATTTATTTAAGCTTCTAGTTCGCAGGTTCACCTTGCGCAATTTAATTATCAACATAAATTATAAAATTTGTACACCATTAACGCCGGCTAACGGCTGTGCGCCAACATAAAACCATTCCAACAACAACAACAACAAAAAAACAAAACCCCCGTTTATGTTTATGCAAGCAAAACCTTGTCGACGGGTCGATAACAATTTCGTGTCGCACTGTATGCCGCATACAAAGGGAGCCTGTAACGCTTACTTGCGCCGGGGAAAACAACAACAAAAAAAAGCATAGGCTTTGCGTTGATACGCACGCCAGCCCAAACCGAGACACGCACGGCTTCTTGTAAGCTTCGGGGCGACTACCCATGCGATGCGTACGCACCGTTCCAGGCGCAGACAAAACGTGAGCTTCGTGCCATTCAGTACGCAAACAGAAAGCATGTAGCATTAGGCAGGGGGGAAAAAAAATACGGGCACATGGCTAACATGCCCATGCGGCACGGCTGGCCCAGATGGAAATTCGTGATATCTCGTTGACAAGCTGACGTGTTAAGTTGAGCAAGGACACACGGGCGAAGAAAGGCGGCACCCGGGAAGGAAGAGAGAGAGAGAGAGAGGGAGAGAGAGAGAGAGAGGGAGAGAGAGAGAGTAACATTTTCTCTACCCCGGCTCCGTAGCACGGAAGGGACGGTCGGTATGGCGAACCGGCAAACGATATGAATTTTCTAAAACCCATGGAAAAACGTCGACGTTGGCTCACACTGAAAATATGATACCCCACAAATCGTACCCGGTGTGGATGGGTTGATTCCAGTCTTTTTTTTTTCTTCTCCCACTCTTTCGCTTTGGAGTCCCGAGTATCCGCCACTCTTTGCATTGTTCGATTTGCTTGAATATACTCTACTCCAACCACAGCCGCCTCTAAAGTTGGTGGTTCCCATTCCTTTTTGCCAATCTACAATTCTCCCGCCTGATTGATGCGATTGACTTCTTTCGACTTTCGACGAACCTGCGGACGAACAAGGGAACAGCTGTACGATTGAAGCACAGTGTGCGGTGTGTGATTTGTTTTGCAATAACCGATCGAATTGCATAAAATATTCGTTTCGTTCACATCTATCAATACTGCCCGGTGGACATAACAGAACGCACTGGGGGATCGAAACAAAAGGCGAGTGTATGAACAAAAAATATAACACAAACCAGTAGAGTTGATCGATACACTGCCGCCGGTCACGATTGATAACTGGGCGAAAATAAATCACAAACATGGAAAATACAGCCGCGACTCGAAATGTCAACATACGATGAACGCTGAACTGTTGAAAAGTGTGATAAATGTAATTGAATTGTTTTACATACATGTTAGAAATGTCTCGTTAGATTATTCTTGTGATTAAATAGTAAGGAAGTAAACAATTCTCGATTGTATGCAAGTAGAAGTAGAATTTCAAGAGGTAGATTTAGGATTTTTCCACCTTTCTTGAACTTTTAGAAGAAGATTAAATAGACACATATTTGCATAGCGTTAGAGAACACTTTGTAGAGAATCGACCTATTAATAACAATATTCATATCTACCTCTAGATAATCCACTTTAACTTGAAATCTATCTAAAACAGCTTCAAACTGTTGAACATTTTAATACTAATTATCAATATCATGATTTATTGAAGAAAAGGTCTCTAATTACGCCACGCAAATACCAATTTAGTGTACAGCAATTTCCCTGATGCATAACTCGAGTTTTCGAATATCCTTAAACAAATCGTTTATATTTCATTCTTAAGAGTTATAGTTATATTAATATGCACAAGATGTCATCCAAAACTATGCAATCAGAATAGGTTTTCCTTTAAGGCTAGTTATGTAAGGCCAAAACATTATAGACCCAAAACAATTCAAACTAACCCAATCAGAACTCAAACCGCAACCGTAAACGCAATGAACTGTCATTTTCAAAAATGCGTACGTCAACAATTTACTAATGATATAAATCACTTAACCAACCTTAAAAACCCAGCTTCCTGCTAAAACTGCTCAAGACAAAAGCATTACACTTAAGCGCAAGGATGTTGGGAATCTATCTGCACGTTGTTCAGTGAAACATAAACAAAACATTTACATTTTACTACTACCTCCTTAACACGCTGGCCCTCTTGCCCACCCACAAACTTCTCCCACACTCCTACCGCAGAATGCTTTTAATGAAAATGCCAAACTTTAATCTCATCCTTACCATCTGCACCCTTACGCGGTTGTGCTATTCACAAGCACGCACGAACACCTTTTCTCCCGTTTTTCACCACAATACGCAGCACCACGCGTGCACGTACGATGGCAAAACATCGATTACCGGCCAACACGTGGTAGAAAAATCTAAAAAAAGCTCATACCGTCACGACTTGCGACCCGTCAATCTTGTTTGCCCCATTATCGTGAGAGAGTGAGGCACACGAAATGCGTCGGTTGGATTGAAGATCAACGGAAACGCTAGGATGGAGCCGTATTTGCACTACAGGTGCTGTGGGATCGATGGGTGGGGCCGGCTTTGTTGGAAGGGAAAGACTCCCTTCAGCCCGGTGTTCGGATGGGGGATGTCCCGGTGCGCTGGGAAATGTTCTGATTAAATTTCGTGACCGCATTCTCAATATAAATTTGCACCGAGCTCCCAAAAAATGAATTGGTTTTCTCGTAAAACCTACGCACGGTGGGCCGTTTCGGGAGGAATCTAACAAAAATATCAGCAGAAGATTCCATATATTTACAGAAGAATTCTACCAGAAAACAAATACTCTGTATCTCTTTTCGCCTACTGTATGAATATATATATAAATAAAAATGTTTAACTTTATCTAGTAAACAAATCAACTGTTGCATGATATTATTCAACACTTAGATATTTATAAATAATGTGATGTATTAATTTTCTTGTTGAAAAAAATACAACCAAAAACAAAAAAAAGATAATTAAGTCATTGAGCGACACAATCAATGTGTTACTTCACATAAAGAACATTATAAAAATAATGATGATGTAACAGAATCGTACTCATTTCATTCGCATTTTCTTCCACACAACAGCCTATAGTGGTCTGTTTGGATTTTCCGAACCGAGGGTTTCGGTTTGGAACAACCATTCTCCTTAAGTTCCCAGATTGCAAAGGTCGGTCTGGCTTCGTACCCACCCAGGTATCGAACGGTGGTGACGTTGATTTGTTCGTTACAAGCCTGTTCTACTGTGTTCTATATCCGTGCTACCCAGAAGAAAGAAAGCAATGCGTTGTGCCTTCGACCCCAAAAATATCAGACAAGCAATCACGCATCGTCACGTTCGTGAACACCCCCGCGCGGTCAAAGAACCTGCCGTACCAAAGGCATCCGGCCGACGCCACTATCGGAGGGCTTGCATCGGGCAAACTTTCACCATTGTGCGGATTGGGAGCAAATCGGACGGTATCTGGTTGACTTATCCCGACACGTACAAAGGCTTCCGGACGTACGCAGAGCCAACTATAGCCGCAATAGCCTGGCCCCAAAAACCAAGGAACCGCCGCTGAACGATGGCAAATGTCTCAATCACGCAACAAATCACTATGTGCCTTTACGATGCATGGTCGATGGCGGGGCGCGATTCCAACACGGTCCACCTCCCCTCCCGCATCCCCATTCTACTTGTCCCATCCTTCCATATCGGCCCGGAATGGTACTAATCTGCAGGAAGCACCATAATTTTGTGGCCTCGCCCAATCCCAAGCCCCAAGTCTCTGACGCGAGGTTCAAGGGCAGGGCAGGGCAGTGTCATGTTCGTAGAATGCCCGTTATTTAGCAGTACGCATTCTCTCTTTCTCTCTCTATCTCTCTCTCCTTCTCGAAGCCATCCGCAAATGTGTATTCGTAAATGTTCGAACAAACAACCACCCTTACTACCTACCGGTACTTTCTCGGCTTTGGGATAAAGTTACTACACCTGAATTTCTAAAACTACAACTTGAGGATAGGAAACGTATCAACGGCACAGAAAGAACCAGACCAGCACTCTAGCAACGTGAGGCGAGAGTTTGGGAGGATGGTAGGGGGAAGGGGGATGATCGGCCATATTTTTGTGCTCGTGTCAACGCAACACAAGTGGATGCGTGTTTCGCCTCTTGGCACCCGAATGGGATGAAATGTGGTGCGAGGGGGAGGAGGGGTGCGGGTTGAGATTACTCACGAGAGTTCCGTACGTCAACATTAGTGGCTTGAGCGGCAAAGCTTTGCCTAGGAGAATTTGTTTTTCGACTTTGACAAGCTCGCCGACACAAGGGACAGATTAATGTGTTCGAGATAAAGCTGTAAGATCTATTCTAGCTAAATGGTAAGCTTGCTTTCAACGTAGTTTCTCGGTATGTGTGGTTCACTATCTCATGAATCCAACAATATTTACACCCAATTGTACCGCATTTCTTGATTCGGAGGTTAAATATTTCTAGCTTGAATTTAACACTTCCATATGTTAAATTGTTAATTTTGGGTATTTTATTAGACTGGTTTTAGTAATATATCAAATCTGATGTTGAAGTAGTGAAAATGTGCCATGATTATGCATTCAACATAAATAAACGTATTAGAACACAAGATAGAAGATATTCGAAGGAATTGTCTTGGGCAGATTCAACATTTGGAAACAGCTGAGATGATGACAATACGTCAATAGTAATTGTAAAAATTATCAATAAATAAATTGTGAAACACAGTTGTTAACATAATTATAAATAATTGATACAATGAAAGTAACAAATACGAATCAAAGAAAAGAAAAATCTATTGCAACCATTTCTGGAATATTTGCACATTTAACTGGAAATTCCTGAGGCTGTTCCGAAATCCTTTTCAATTTCTCGACTATTTGCAAACGAAAATTTCACTTCGAAGAATCGATAATGTTTTGTGCAGCATCAACTTCAGTTTGCAAACGATCTAACATAAGGATCAACCTGAACAAAATCCATTTTATTGGGCAAAGAGTAAAAACAATAATTTGATAGTTAAACTCGACAACTCTGCATTGCGTCTAGTCTGTCAGACATGCTTCATTTCAACGGCTATTTCCAATAAAAATTCAACCCAACGCGGAACAACAGTAGAGAGATGGTTTCAAGACCACTTGTTCATGCGAAAACAGTTTTCGACTGTATTTACACCGCTGCTGCGAATTGCAAACAATGAACCGATGATTGAATATGGTAACGAACGCTTCCCAAAGTTGTTTTGCGTTTGCAGGCAACGCCACGTACGCTAACACGTAGCCATATTGCCCATTCCTGCTGCCACATAGAAGTGATTGCCATTTGATGAATTGGCCCCAGCACTCTCAATTGCTGACTTCGTAGGAAAAACTAATTTATTTTCGATGCTATCATAAAAGGTTTCCCTCGACACACGCACGGCTTGGCGGTAATGTTTGCACGGGCAAAACTTTTTTCGCACTTCGTACACTCGTGTGTAGTGCACGGTACAGACACGCCAGCATAAACACGTGCGCAGAGGAGCCATGTGCAACATCATACTCCGGTAAGCCGACAAACAGACCGGGTGCATCTCCACACCCACACCGGTGCACGGAGCGAATGTAGTTGTGCAGGGAAACCAACGACTGTGAGACTACGGACCGTGTGTGGTGAAGCTCCTTGTCAAAAACTGTGCACTGACCCATAAATTACGCCAACATTAAGTCAACGTGCGCTACCGGGTAGCGAGTGGCCTTCGGGTGAAACGGACCGTCCGAATGCCTGCACGATGTTATTATGCAGATTAATGTTATCGATATTTAATTATGCTGCTTTACGATGGAACGACCGACACTGGATTTTTGCACCGATGAACGGCTAGACAGTAAGCACTTTTCTGCAAGAGGATGTTTTATTATGGACAGCACTAAACCCGATCGCAATTGCTTCCGGGTCGGCCGATGCAGCGGATACCATAAATCCTTAAAGCACACGGACGAAGCGGGCGTGTAAAAACACGTGATAATGCATCGTGATGCGATGTAGTCGACCATGGCGGCGTGCGATTATGTTGTTGTTTTGATCGTTACCGTACCGTTTGGTGGTTTAAACATCCGGCGAACGGTCGGAGATCAGCGAAAACGGGATAAACAAACATTATTTATAAACGAGCTTTTATACATGCTTCGTATTACTGTGCGAAGGTAAGTGAAGGAGAATGGGAATCATTTCAAACTTTATTCTATTAAATGGATATGTGAATCGATTTAATAAATTTAAAGTATTTCCTTCAACAATTAAACATTTAAAATATGTGTTTTTCCATATCTGTTAGCCAATCTCTTTTCTAATTGAGAATGGTCAAATAAAAGGCCATTTTCTTATATCTCAAAACGCGTGAATCGATTCTCAACTAGACCGGCCCACTGAAGCAAGGGAAAGATCATACAAATAAGTCGCAAACAATCCAAAATTTAAAGATTTATGTTGTTTTTTTTTTTTTCATGCATCTCCTTAATCTTCCCTTCTAAAGATTAACATAAGCCATATGTACACTACTCCCCAAATTGATACAACCAACCTGCAAAAAAAAGGCATTTTTAGGATCCCCAAAATTGTAGCAACGGCAAAAAAATGAGGGGGAACATATTCAAAAAATGTTATACCCTGGCCCCAAAAATGGGCGAAATAATTCCCATCTTAGCCTTCCCCCGGTGCGGAAGGTGCACTAACCATTAATTCTTTATCGTCGGCCAAAAACGTGCCATCCCGTACGTGGAATTTTTTCAACCACGAATGCATAATCGATAAGGACCGGAAAGGACCGCTTGATCACGGGACAGCGTTTTTTCGCCATATATATCGCCAGCCAGATAAAAGATTGCCGCAGGAAATAAAATAGCTGAGCCGGCACTGAGGCAATGGAGTGATGGAGGAAGGAGAAGCCAAAAACAAAACACACACACGCACGCGGCATTCTTGTCAAAAACAAAAATACTTCAACAGTCCGTATGGTATGTCGACGTTGCCCAGCCGTGTAAGGGATGGACCACATTTGGACAAATATTTGGCTAAGCGCAAACACGACTTGCCCAATGTTGTTGCTCCGACACAACCTTGGAGATATTTTGGTTCAATTAACAATTTACTCCTCTCTCTCTCACTCTCCCTGTCTTCCTCACACTTTCGCTTTGTTTTTTCCTTTTTTCCCTCCTTTTGCTTCAGCCTAACTCTTGGATGGCGCAGAAATAAGAATTTTCTTCAAGGCGCAATGTGGTCCTTTGCGTAGCTCGTGGAAGTTTTCCAACAAGACACACATACACACACACGATGGCGGGGGATGATGATGGAGTGGTTGTCCAAATAAGATACGAAAATAATCAGTTCCGAGAACAGCGCAAGACCATCCGGAGGGCAACGCAAGCAAAAATATCGCGGGCCAAAAAAAAAGGGCCATTGACACAGGAAGCTTTCCGGCCGTTCGAGTAGGGGGGAATATCCGACCAGGGGTGTCCATATTTTCCCACCCACCGTACACCGAAAAACAAATAAAAAGAAAACATTGCAAGGAAGTTAGGAACGCACGGAAGCAGACGAGCAACAAAGAGGTAAATAATGCACCAACACTAAAACACCTGTCACATTGCCCGTGTACGAGCGCGCCTGTGT
>STHB01020859.1:0-11922 GCA_018908115.1 Anopheles rivulorum
AAAAAAAGCAAAAGAAGAAAGTGAGACGAGGAAAAACTCGACCCAGACACTTTGGCTGAGATGTATTTATGCCGCCGCCACCGCCGCCGTTGCGCTTGTACGACGCACGCAAGCATGTCCGTGAGGGTTACAACGACGTGTGCGACGACATGTATGTGTAAGTATATCCGGATTGTGCCTTCCACGCCACCCTTCACCCTTTCCCCCAATGGTATCATCTTTTCACCCGGAGTGGGGTGGTGTGGGGGGGGTGTCATGAAGGAAAAACTCGGCGAATGAGTTTTGTTTTGTGTAAGCGATTTGTATGCTCTTGGTTTTTGCTTTCCTTTGGCAGTTCTCCTTTTTTTTGTTTTGTTTGTCCTTTTAGCACTTTCCTCACGCGTGTGTCGGTCGTCGTGTAAGCAGTTTCTTCCTTTACTACGCTTACGACTTACGGCTTGTGCATGTGGTGAGTCTTGCCTAGTCTCGCCACTTTCCCCGGGATTTGCCGAGCTGTGGGTGTGTGTGTGTGGGTGTGGGTGTAGGTGGGTGGATGGTACCGCACCATGTCTGGAACGATAGTTGTGTGCGGTGGAACCACGTGCGGACCGAAACATTTGTGAATTTGTGCCACCGTGCTGTTTTTCTTTTTGTTTCTAGGTTACCGGCAAACTCCAGCACCCGGGAACGCATTTAGAACGCAACACAAAAACGCAAAGAGGCAACGTGGGCCTTGTACCGTTCCCATCTGTTCCCCCGGTGTGTGTGGGTAGTTTTGGTGCCAAAAGATTTGCCATTTGCCCATCGTTTTTTTCGATGGGGGAGGGGGGGAGGGGGGTGGGAAGGGGGTTGTACAAAAGGAAAAAGAAGAAACTTGGCCAAGTGAAAGTTGGACGTCGTTGCAACGTGGCTGTGTGTGCGTGCTGTTTTCGGTGAATTCGGGCTGAGCATAAGAGCGACTAGCGTATGAGCACGCAAAAGGGAGTCCCCCAACCGGGGCTTACAGGGAAGAAAAGGGAAGACGGGAGGGGAAAATCCTTTATCCCTGTGAAAACGCTTAACGAGTGCTTCTGGTACGAGCGAAACGCACATACATACAGCGATGAATATGAGTGTGTCTCCTGGTGTCTGGAAGAAGCATTAGCCAAGCAGTGGCCCGGTAGCGAATAGGCCTCAAAGCGGGAAGCAAATGTGGCATTGGGCAAGTTTTCGTGGGGCGCGGATGAGGACAAAAGTTTGTTGTTGCCCGTTTCCACCCGGGGGCATCCCTTTCTCAGGGTGAATACTGATAAGGAATAGGAAGAAAAAGAGAGAGAGAGAGAATTATACAGACACACACACATATGTGGAAATGGAATTCTCTGGGCGATTGTAGGATGAAGCCAAACAATTGCCACACGTTCAGGGTTGTTGTTGTCGTTTTTTTTTTGTTGGTTTTTTGTTTGGGTTGATGGAAACTTACAAACGCTGGTAGAATCCATTACCGTTCGCTTTCCCTCTGTTCCATGGACGATTCCGTGGGGTGAAATCCTCCCAATGGAAGGAAGCGGAAAAACGCACACACGAGTGCGCATAGATTACACGTACCACCACTGCACGGTGTTGGCAAATCGCACCGACAGATAACGGAAAATTATTAGACACCCAACGGCTGAGAGATGGGGCCGCTTTTCCCGAGGTGGATGGAGTTGGGGGAGGGGGCGGGAGGGAGAAAGAAGTAGAAGGGAAATGGTTGCGAAAACTGAAGCTGGAGTTCGATTTTTCCCCACGCGAAACCACGTGGCACATTCGGATGGAAAGGTTCGTTGCTTGCTTGCTTTCTTCTAACCAAACGAACCAACCGACGAACCAGCGAAAAATTGCGCACGCAGTAATTGAGCGCTTCTTATAGCGTGCGTATAGGCGTATGTGCGAATTTGTGTGTTTTAATGTTTACGCACCCCAAAACAAGAAAACGAAAAAGAAGAAACAATCAACAAAAAAACAAGAACAACCAAAAGCTACGGGGGAAAAAAAAACATTCGCGCCCATTATTTGGCTGGAAGTAAAGTAAATGGGCTTCAAATTTTTCTATTTGCTTTAAATTTAATTTTTGCTACCGTACATTTACGCCCGGGTCCAATTTTGTTTGCCGCGTTTGACAACATTCAGGTTTTTACCTTATCAAATGTTGTTATTACTTTTTTTGTTTTAGTGGTGCACAAACAAAAAACAAGGGTCTCTGGTTAAACATGATTGTCCTGCTCCAAAATGGGGGGGTGGGAGGAATGTGTGTCGACAACTTGATTTGCATTTCCGTACGGCTGGTAGGCTGGGAGTGTTGGGGCTCGAGCGTTTTGTGGATTTGGAAATAAGGTTTTATTTTAGTGAGCGTGGAAAATGATGGAAAAATTTAGTTTTGTATAGGATGTTTTTCTGAACGAGGATTTGTTTTAGACCGAATTTTAATTTGTTCCTAGCGCAACGCGTTGCAAAACAAAAGCAAAAATTATAGTTCTGACTGTAAAACTCATTGATTATCATCACACCCGAGAGTGGTTAAGGAAGGAAAAGCACCAATTATGAACCAAAAATTGATTGCAAAAGGGAATGTATGCTGCAGCATCAAATCATGTTTAGCCGGATTGGCCGGTACTAGCAAGTATACTCAATCCGATTATTTCTGATTAGGCACCGTGTCTGTTGTACAATCCTTTAATTTTATAAATAAACTTAACAATTATTTGTGATATTTAAATCAGCTGTTTGTTTCACGCGCTCAGCATCAGCAGCAATGATACCTTTTTTGTAGATACAAAGCAATCATCAAAGCACGTGCCACGAATAGCACGAAATTTAACACAAAATGAAAAAGAAAATCATCAAAAAATGGATTCCATGTGCAGCCTGTTTCTATTTTTACTATTTAGTGAATGTTGTTGCAAAATAAAAAATGAGACTCGTTTTCACTGGTAAAAATAATCATCAACCAAACAAACAGACAAACAACACAGCAAGACACACGGTTCCGGCCCCAGCTCTTGCTTCACGTGATTGAAGAGTTTAATTTATTTTCTTCTCAAAAAAAACGGAGGGAGGAAATAAAATCCAAAGCGAAGACCAAAACAACAATCGACCCACGCGCGCGCGACAAAATCACATGGCACGGGTGATTTTCTTCGCTTTTTTTAAGACTTTCGGCCGTTTTCTTAAATCGCGTGGCGGCGCCCTACGAAAGGCGTGGCAAAGCGTTGTTGTTAAAGTGTTTGCGTTCATCGGGAGTGGAAAAAGGCCAAATTTCTTCATTAAAGTTGGCAGTGGGTGTGTGTGTGTGTGATCGCTGATTTTTCTTCTCCCACGTGGGCGCTTCCCACTGTAATCCGCCCCGTTAGGCTGGCTGGCTGGCTGGTTGTTTGTAATCCTTGTTGTTAAGACGGTGCCCTACATCATCGGCAAAGGGCACACAGACACACACACACGCACACAGGCATGTGCAATAGAAAAAAAAAGGGAAATTGGAGGACCTAAGCTCCATTTTTATACGTGGATATCGCCCCCCCCCCATTCGGTACGAAGCGGCAGCGGTACCACGCGTGTAAAAAGTCAATATGTGAAAGCGCCCCATGTATGATGGTGTGTGCGTTGTCGTACTGCCATCCGTTCCTGCAAGCAAAACCCAACCATTCATCGCCGTTTGGCCGATGTCGAGAGTTTGAAGTACACTTTTCAAAATGCCATTCTCACATGACTGGTAATCCATCTTGCAAAACCAAAGCCGCTGGTGAAGTGTAGTGTGTAACCGCGCACATCCCCGACCAGGGCCACGGCCCGTGATGATGGTTCACGATACAACCACTCGTGTGTCACCCGGCACCTTACAGTGCCCTTCTTTCCCTGGGTCCCCGTCATGCCTGTTCCCTTGTTGGTTTGCCCCGGGGTTGGTTTGCCCGTGTTGAATAGATTGTACACGCGCTCCGTGAATGATCTGTCCGTTGCTTTTGCTTGCTTGCTTGTTGGGTGAAAAACGGTTCTCCACTACCCGAATGCTACCAGGCCGGGCGAGGTACCTCCCGGTTGGTAATGCTTTTTTATGATTTTTTTTTGCTCTCCCTTCTTGCCTGTGTGTGTGTGCTTTCAATCCGCCCAAGATTTAGCCAACCATTCCTGCTCCAGATGGCTCTATCACGGCTTTGTTTCAATGGTTAGTGCACAGAATGGTGGGACTAAGCGCGAATAGGATTTTGAAGAACGGTACGGCGGGCTTCTTCAACGTTCACCGTTGATGGATGAGCGTTGAATGAAAGTGAAAGATGTGTGTGATAGCTCGTGTCCAGTTCAGTCTTCCTGACGAACATCTCTAGTGCCGATTGATTTCTGCCTCATCCCTCCACGTGAAGCAGAAACTCGGTGGATTCCCATGTTTCTGGGAAGCGGTTTTTCTAAGGCTGGAATGCGGATGGAATAGTTTAGCCAATGTTCATGCAGAGTGAGGTTTTGATTCTGTTCTATTGAACAATAATGATTAAAACAATCTTGAAAAATAACGACTGATGCAACTTAAGTATTTCCTCGCAAAGTTTTCAACATAATAATTTATTTCTTTTTAGAGTTTTAATATATTTTTACAAAACAAAACTCAGATTTTTATTTTAAAAGCGGTTGTTTCCTCAAGAAAGTATGTACATTTACTATTATAACACATAACTTAAAGTTCGCATTTCATTTTGACATATGTATCAGATATTTTGATTAAGTAGGTAGAATAAGTAAATAAACTGTGCGCATTTATTTGTTAGTCACAGTGAGTTTTAAATTTTTATTGATGATATTTATCAAGTTATAATGGTAAAAATTATTGTATTTTTAAAAAATATTACAGTGGAGCGTCGATTATCCAGGCATGTCGAGACTTGATGGTGGCCGGATAATCGAACAACACGGATAAAATGTCCACTCAGTTTGGTTGACAGATATGTCGTTAATATTGCTAACTCCAATGCATTTTAATGTTTTTATTGCCATTAATGGGTTCTATAAGAGTCGTACGATTGTTGCTTTAATATATAAAAATAAAAATGTCGTTCTATGTGTATAAACGCACCACAGAACACATACATTCAAAATTATTATGGCAGGCTACGATATGAAGCTGTCATTTCTGAATAGCACGGATAATGGGACAAATCGGATAAAAGGTATCCGAATAAACGGCGCTCCACCGTACTTACTCATGATTCTCACACTACAAACATGTAATAATTGTGGGTTTAAAACGTTAAAAATCTCAAAATAATCTTTCTGATGTTTGGAGCGGTCATTTTTTGCTTAAATTTGCAATTTTTGCTTAAAAAGACCAGCATTTACTAAGAAACCCGTTTAGAAAATATATTACTAATTCTTCCAATGGTTCGTTTCACCAACAAAGACGCCTTTTTTTGCTTTCTAGTTTCTTTACAAGCATATTTTATTGTCCAAAATTGCATTTTTATGACAATCCGTTAAATCCATCAATAGTGCTACTAACCAGTTTTAACCACTAAGTTCCTTCTCGCATTTTCCACATAAAAGCATTGTTATTGGCCATTTTTTTGGTGCTGTTGTTTCCTGTTCAACCGCTGTAAATTAAAACTCATCCCCCTTCAGCAAGGGTTACAGTACCATCCCTGCAAGCAAACATAACCAATCAGAGTGTCAGACTGACCAGCGTGATGCCGGTTGCTGGTTAAAGCTTCGCTAATCCTTGAACACCGTTCGAACACCGACGCTAACGAGAATGAAACGACACACGAGCACCGAGTACGGTTGCTGTCCGGTACATATCAAAGCGTCCGGGACCAGTGGCGGGGATCACATTTTGCGACTCACAAAAGAGAAAAAGAGAGAGAGAGAGAGAGAGTCCGTCGCCATGCGAACGCACGCATCTCGTGCATTTGCATTCGGTTGCAAATAAGCTCGAGCTTTAGCTTGATGATGATGATGATGATGATGATGACGGTGAAACGGTGAACGGTCGTTTGCCACATCCAAATCCAGCCACAAAGAATGTGGACACGAATTATGTGGCTGGTGACGCTGTGCAGTGATGAAGATGGCGAAATCGCGCCTTCTGGGTACGCTGGTTCGTGCAGCCGGACCAACCAACCAACTCTGGGGCACGATTGGGACAGTACCCAAACACACGCACACTCAGCGACACGTATAAAAAAAACCTCGTTTCCTCGTTTTTTGAAAAGAATATTAAAAGGTGGATTTTGCATCTCTAGACGAGATTGTTTCAACAACCGCTTGCGATACGCGGAAAGGACTAGACTTGGGACGGTAGGGAACTTTTGTTTTCGCCGGTGTTTGCATTTCCGCTTCCTGGCGACCTGGATCTCTCCCCCACTCCCACCCCCTTCTCCCTGGGGGGTAAAAAAGGGATTGCGCCAGACAGCTTCCGGTTGCGTTTAATAAAGCATGGCAGTGTGTTCCCTTTTGTCCTGGTCCTGGTGGTGGGACTGGGACATGCAGCTGTCTTCCGTACCTGGCGCTACTTGCCAGGACGTGTGGCCATTGACACTGACAAATCGATTAGTGTGCGACCACTTTGCAAAGCGTGCTGTCGCTGTGTTGGTGATGACTTGAAATCCCTCAGAACCGGAAGCTGCGACACACACACACAAATGGAGACACGGGATGAAAATCCGGTACATGAAAAACGGGAACCAAAACGTTCGTGAGGGTGTGTGTGTGTGGCCGAACGGTGGTTGGTCGGGGTGGGGTTGGGTGGAAGAGGAGGTTCGTAAATAATTGCAAATTATGGAGATGTCTCCACCAAACTGCGACACACAGAGATCGCACGTCGCCCGACGCCATCGTCGGTAACAGCGATGGCGACGACGTGGGTGCTTCCAATTAAATGATGTTATGCGGCTCACAATTTCATATACATTTATGCAAGCAAACGCGTTAGGGCGCTCGGTGCTACTGTTCATTCGCTCTCTTTCTCTCACCAGGGTGACTTCTCTCTCTCTCTCTCTCTCTCTCTCTCTCTCTCTCTCTCTCTCTCTTACATTGATGAAGGGTCACCCAGAACGGTTCCGAATCCCGGAGGCGACAGTTGTACGCGTTATCGCAGTGCAGTTGCGTTTTACCGAAAGTTCTCGCATTTCCCTCCGACAGGAATTACGAGACGAGTCACCGCCGGGTCTGGCAATAACACCACCACACACCCGTGTGCACTGGTATTCGTTACTGTGCGCGCGCGGGAGTAGCACAGAACTCTGTGCCCACACTGTCCACCCAGACGGATGTGGACTGGAATGGCAATAGCTTCTTTTTTCTTCTTCTGCGTTTGATTCTCGTGTGTCTCGTTGTTGTTGTCCGGGGTGAGGATGTTTCATTTTTATTTTCCCAACCGTCCGTGTGCCTCGTATCGGGGACGACGGGTGCTGGCGTAAGCAGAAAGGTTGCCATACCATATTACTGTACCACCACAACACTGCCACCACGAGAACCGACCACAATACGCACAAACAGTGCCGGTACCGTGTGCCGTGGCCCATCGGTGTACTGCTGTCAGTGATTTTGATTTCCCACTATTCGGGGCATCCCCTGGTCACCCGTTTGGACACTCAACCTCCGCAATCGCAAATTTTCAGTTTACTTTCGTTTGGGGTGGGGAAACATTTTTCTTCCGCATCCAATTACTGCCAACCCCGGGGAACCTGATAGGAAACCTCCCGTGATAGGATGAGGGAGTGGACAAAAATTATACTTTGAGCCTCATTCCTGGATCCCTACCAAAACATTTATGTTTTCGCGCTTTTTCGCTTGTTTTGTTGAATTTGGGATGTTTTTTTAATGTTTTGTACGTTTTGAAGTTCAGTGGTGAACTTTTTTTTGTATTGTCCCCCCTTTGGGTTTTTTCGGGGTCATTAAGGTACCGCGACGACCATTATCATTATCGTGTTTGATCAAGGCGGTTGAGCTTCGAGAGTGATTCGAGGCGAACGAGTTGCAACCAGGGATCGCCCCGGTTGACCTTTGGAGGACTTGGCCGGTGCAAGGTACGGAGGATTTATTGCTGCTTCTGCTTGAGGACATGGACTTGGAATTGGCCAACATACTGCAATAATGTTGAACATTAATTTGCAAGTTAAGAACAAAGAAATGAAAATTAAATCTCATTCCAGTATCGTACCTTGTGGAAAGGATTTTTTTTAAATAAATCCTTCTATTATTAAGCCTTCCAGCACCTTACGAAATCGTTCAATCAAGCAACAATTTCCAACTAGCGATAACATCATTACAACACCTTATTAGACGGCTCTCCAATCTTAAACGTTCGCTTGTGTGAGTGCCAAAACTCACCTTATTTCACCACACCAATCACTCATCGCGCAGCAATCACTTTTTAGCGTGATCTGTCGTGGAAATGTCAGCTTTTGGAAAATGGAAATTGTTTTTGCACGCATAATTTGCAGGCAACCAAACAGAAGAAGAACAAAAAAAGTACGCAAAACCCCCGTTTAGTTAGCTTTAGTTTAACACTTGCGTGCGGAGTCGTGTACCGTGCTTTAAGGTTTGTTTGGTCGGAAAGGCGTTTATTAAACTTTACATGAGAGATATGGGTAAGGGAGATATTAAAACTGTGTTTCGTGTTTCCTATGCGTCCTATCAGTCCCGCGGATGGACTGTTCCGGTGGTTCCGAATCTGGCCGCACCGTTCCGATTGTTTCTGTTCCTTTCGCTTATGTACACTTCCCATGAAATATCACTTCATTCAATGTCGACGGTGTTGGTTTATGCTTAACAGTTTTTTTTTGTTTATTTGTAACCAAACCCCCCCCCCCCCCTTCCCAACCACTCCCCGCTGAGGGGGTGTGTGTGGGTGGTTCGTACCATGCTGCCCGGGGAGAAAAAGTTCAATAAACCTCGCTACGCTGCTGAATATTCAGCGATTCCATCAACGTGTGACGCCTTTTCTTTTCGTGCTTTCGCGTGCCCGCGTTCCGTTGCGTTCGTATATATTTTCCTTTGCTTCTTAAAGGTTCTTTCGGGTGTTTTCGGGTGAAAATTCCTCCCTGTTGACGGCCTTGTACCGTACGTCAGTCGGCACCTCGGGTCTCTCTCTCTATCTCTTTCTTTCTCCAATGGATTTTTTTGCCTTCGTTATTCCCAACAGCACGCCAATTTTCCACCGATTCGAACGACACGCGAATTATGATGGACTATGGACTCCCATTCTGTGGCGTGACATGGGAAAGGAAGGTTTACCCCGAAGGGGGAGTAGAGGTTTTATTTTTGCCGCTTTTCGTGGCAAAGAAAATTGTAGCTTCGGTACCGCGAATTTTTCTTTGTTTTCGTGTTTTTTATTTTTATTTCGTTGTGTCCCCCCCCCCCCCCCTTTGGGAGGGGTGGAAAGACATGTGAGCGGTTGGGACCGAATTTCTTCCCAAGGAAAGGGGGATTACACCCTGTCCCTATTCCACTTCCACCCTCGAGGGTGATGGTTTGAGGGTGATAATGAAGTAATTTTCGAAGGAAATTGCTTTGTGAACCGCTTCAAAGAAGCGAAAAGTGCCCCGAAAGTGTGACACGAAGCAGAATGGGCTTCGTTCGCGGGGCCGCGAGTTCTTCGCCAATGCCCCCAAAGGCATGGGGCCGGTTACCGTTTTGCCGGAAGTGAGTGGGAAGTGGCGCGAGGATATAAAACAACAGACCTTTTCAGTTGAGACAGTCCTCCACCGCTTCCGACCTTCGTTTTAGTGGGTGGGGAGGGGGGGGCGTAGAAGGTGGCTGGGTGGTGGGAAGTGTCGGAAGTTTGGGAGGAAGAATTTAGCGGAGGATTTATTCTTTCGCTGGGTCGGTTTTTTGAGGTTTTCGCATTCTTTATCTCCTTCCTTTGCGTTATCATGTCGCAATGGCGCAACCAAGAGTTGGCACTTACTGCTCTAAAGAAAATGTTGATGTTTTTTTCTTGCTTTCTTTCTCTTCTATTTCGTTATTTATTTGTTCGCCTGTTTGGCAACAGAAGAAATTGTTGTCGAAGCGCATCAAAGACTTCATCATCATCATCATCATTGGGGCTCTCCTTTCTGGGACGGCTTTTGATTGGCTTTCCCTTCTCGGTACGCTGGTAAGGACGGAGACACGCTGTCTTCGGTCGGGAAACCATCGGGAGAGGTCATTCGCAAGTCTAGAATCTGGCCAAGATCGATGTGTGGTAGCGTGGTGGATGTAGCGCTCTGTTTATTTTATTTCACGCTGTCCGGTCTTTGGTTTCCCATCGCTCGGTACGGCAACTGATGCTACTGCTTCTGCTGCTGCTGCTGTGCGGCCACATTACAATTCCGTGCACGTAAAAAAATGCGGCACCTTTAAATCTTCCGCAACACTTCACGATACCGATCGTCCTCGGATAGGAAGCAATCGTTCAATTTCGCTTCCCAGCCCATCCGGCCACCCGAGACCATCACCCCGGCCTCCTCCCGAGCATTATGTCATCGATGGGCGAAAGTACTGATCGAAACGAGATTTTTGTTTCTCCGCACTTCGGGGTGAAAGGAAATTCGAAGTTTTTTGGTGGAAAATTCAGGTCGCTGCTTCGCTGTCGTCCACGTACTTGCCTACTTGCCTGTGTCCTGGGACCGACCGGGATATTGATTTTATTTATCGATGTCGTGCGTCACAGTGTGAACGAAACAACATTTCACAAAAATAAAACAGAAAGCTCACTGTGTTAGCGCCCGCCCGTAGGCGGGCGTAGTCTTATGCTTCAGCAGGAAACCTTTTCTGCCACCAATAATACCGACAGCACTTGTGCGCCATGCGCCGCGAATTGAACGGTACGGGAAGAAAATTGTCCTTTGAGGTAGTATCTCCTTACAGGCTGAGCAGGGCTTCGCCCGTCCGTTCGTGGGGATTTACCCCGGCAAAAAAGGTGGCGGGAAAACTGCACCCAACGCGCCATGATGGAGCACCGGGCACCAGGAGTTTCGGTTTCCTTTGGCGGCGGCATGAAGTACCCTCATTCCGGGCAGGTCGGGGGAAAAGTCCGAAAGTAATAAGAAATAAATCCCAGCATACCATAAATATTTATAGATTCACTACGGGCATTGCTCGACCCCTCGAGTCGGTCGGTCGGGTACTGCGGTGTTGCCCAATGGTTGAAGGGTGCACCCCATCACGATCTGTGTCCCTTCGTGTTCCCGCTCGCACGACAGCAAGGAATTAAAAAAGAAACACCCGGTCCAGGAACATGAACATGGGCTCGTGCCCTTTCTTCGCTTTCCTTTACATTGGTCCTCCCTTCCCCCCCCCCCCATCCCCTGGGCACCTTGGCGTAAATGTTTTCGTTCAACAATCACGCACGCAAACGCCTTTCTGACTGTTTCATCGTGCGTTTGGTGGTGGATTTGAAATTAAATTGTGTGAATGCTATTTGTTTCTTCATTTCCGTCTGTTGCCACCGACTCCCACGAAAGCTACAGAGACACGGACCGCGTTAAAAGTTATTCCATCTTCGGTAGGATGAATTTTAACTAAAGTTTTATCTTTGATTCAAACACGTGCTAGGAAGAGAATTACACCATTACATGGTATGCAAATATACAATTTTTTAATCAATCAATCGGTTTTAATTAAATTACCTACATTAACCTCTTGTCCTGTAAAGCATATGAAACTTTTAACATAACATTTAAAATGAAAACGATGTATTATTGTGAACATCCTAATGCCTCGCATCATTGGTAACATGTTGATCGAACGAGACAAAACTGTCAATCAAAACCGACCGGATTTATGTTGTTTTCCATCGGGGAGAAGCTGAAGCGTTAATAAACTATGATCCGACATCATCATGATAATAAAACGGCCTCGAATTAAGTCCAGGGGCCGCCCAGTACTGCACGCTGGGAGGATACAACCCACCGCGCACTGTTTGTTGGCCTGCCACCCGGTTTACGTGAACGGACTTCC
>STHB01020868.1:0-11922 GCA_018908115.1 Anopheles rivulorum
AGGATAACGGGCGAAACAAAAAAACGATCCACCATAACGTAAAGAAAACTGCCATAACAGGTCTATTGACATGAGCCGGAGAGCACTCAAACATTACCCCAAGTAATGTAATAAAACGTGCTCCATTCTTCCATCGAGCTCGCGCCGCGCACTTGCTACTCCGCGGATGAACAAGATGAAAAGGGGGGAGGGGAGGAAAGGGGGAGGGAGAAGAAGAGGGGAAGGTATATACCCTCTCCTCTATCTCTCCCTTCCCAATCCCCCCCCCTTCCATCGGCCTTAGCGCACTTGTCTAACCGCTAAGTCTGCTATCGTTTCGTTCGCCTTGCTTTTGTTTTTTTTCTTTCTCTCCTCTCCTTGTTCTGCTTTTTTACTATGTATTTTAAAAAGTCCGCGTTTTTTCCCTCCCTACCCCCAACCTAGTGGCCAACTCACCCCCCCCCCTCCATCCCTCGGTTCAACACATTTACTATTCCAAAATAACAAGGGCTAGAGGTGCGCCGCACACTACTCTAAAAATCTCCCCCATTCCCTTTCCTCCTACTCCTCCTTCTCCCTTGGCTAGCGCTTCCTCGCGTCTACTTACACGCACACACACACACAAACATCAGGGAGGAGGGCGAGAGGAGCATAGAGGGGGGGATGGGTCTCATTTTCCATCTCGCTCTTCATTTTAGAGAACAACATCCCCTATTTTACGATTTGTAGAATGGTCGGGCTAGGGAATGGGGTGGTCATGGAGAGAGGAAGAAAGGTAGAAGGGAGGGACCGCAGTTATAAAATAAAAAGTGAGCTACAGAAGAAGAGAAGAAAAAAAATACGAACGACAAGCAGGGGGCATAAAAATATATATACAGAAAGGACAAGGGATGGGCGCGCGAAACGAGCGACTCCTTCGCCTTTGCCTTGGCGTTTTTGCTGGTCGCGAATTTCCCATCAAAGCAGCACACTTCACTACTAAACCTTCCCCTCTGCACTCTAACAACCTTCCCTCTCTGTATCATCAGCTTCTCCTAACACTGCACCACACCCGGTCTCGCTCACGCTCGCATTAGTTCGGTTTTTGGCGAGCATTAGAAGAGCGCATTAGAGACACAGCAGCAGCAGCAGCAACAGCAGCGCTCTATGGTTGTAGTGGTGTTGGAGAGCGGTAGTTGCGCTGCCGGTAGAGTGCTGGAAGTTAGTTAGCAACATTCTGCTTCGCTACACGTTCGCTTGCTCGCTCGCTCGCTCTCACTCACACTCATACAGATGCGTTCGCTTTACAAGGGCGCCAAAGGATGCTGTAAAGTGTGTTTCTCTCACTGCTTTTTTTTCATTGTTCGCTCACTCGCTCTCTCTCTCTCTCTTTCCCGCTCGCCGTGTCTTATGGTAGCGAGTTTTTCTTTTACCATTTTCTAGTTCCAACTTCTAGTAAGTTTCGGGCGGATTTGACGGGTGTGTGTGTGACGCTTTTTTTTACTTTCCCCGCGTTTTTCTGTTCGTTAAGATGAGATTTTTCAGTTTGCTTTTTTTTCTATCTTTGTTGCTTCGTTCGGTGAGTTTCCGCGGCACGTTAGTGTTTGGAAATGGCAGTCGTTCCAACTACCGGGTTACGGGTACTCACGGGAGAAGGGGGGTGGAAGAGGAAGGGAGGGGGAGGTTTGGAAAATGGTACTGCTGACGCGATTTTATGGCAATATTATATCCTAATATGGTGGAATAAAATGTAACGGGTGGGCTAAAAGGGCAAACCCGAACGCTGCAGTGCGGATTTGGGACAAAAAGCAAAAAAGAAGTTAGTTGGAAAAAAAATCTAAAACCCCAAAGCATGCAAAAGACATTTGACTAAGTAAAATTAATACAAAAAGGGGCGAGGGAAAATTAATACAAAAGAAAAGAAAAGAAAAAAAAATGACGATTGAGATTTATGGAGATGGAGAATTACCAGCTCTTGAGCATCACAGTAACATATCGTTAGTGCTGGTGCGCTTCTAGCCGTTTTCTTTCGTTTTTTTTTGGTTTGTTTTATTTTTTGGTCATCATAATTGTAACATATTCCAACTTTTTTTATGTTTTGTGTGTGCTCTTATTTTTTTTTCGTTCGACTACATCCTCTAGATCCCATTTCTCTTTATCTGCTCATTAATAATGTAAAAGGGTGCCCCGAAACCGGCGCACCGCAGCACTACCATTTTCCTTTTTACGCGCTGGTGCGGAATATTGAAAACAAAACCAAAAGAGAGAAAAAAGTTAGTAAAGAATTTTGGGAGGTACCCCCCCCCCCCTCCCCCTTTTCATGTTATGGGTTGGGAAAGGGGTTGGTGTTTTTGGGGAACAAAATAACATAAAAATATCGAAATAAAATAAAACCAAACTGCGAGCACACTCCACACAACCCGAACCTCTATTTCCCATCCTCAATCCTCTGTACATGCTATCTCTATCACTCTCTCACTCGCTCGCTCACTTTTCTTTTATTGTGGAGCTTTATCTCTTCTTTCCTCCACGTCTCCATCACCCTTCCTCTCCCTAAGCCAAGGAGGGCTGCAGTAAGACGAAAGACGTTAAAATAGAAAGTTGTACGATCCTCTTGGTCGTTGTTCGGTGCCTCTCTTTGCGCCGCGTGTGAAAGCAGAAAGGATGGCGTGTGAGGCACGGAATGGTTTAAAAAGGGGTGGGAGGGGGTGGGTGGCAAGAGGGGGTAAAGGGAGATGAAGTAGTAAAGAGAAAGGACGCACGCTAAGGGTAATAGGGGTAGGGAAGGGTGGGCAAGGTGGGAGGGAGGGCTTAGGCGCACCAAGTTTAGTTGAAGGATGATTGGCGAAGAGTCGAGTTTTTTCGGGCAATGGTTTGTTTTTCCGCGAGCGCGAACTATACATAAGGTTTTATTAGAAGGATAACGAACAGTGAGAGGGGCGGGAGGGTACGGGAGGGGTGGGTGGGAGATGGGTGGAAGTGAAGTTTTAGAGAATAGATATCAAACAGACGAATGGGATGGTTGAATGTAGGCGAAGGAGTAGGTGGCAAAGGGAGTGGGTGGAAAGGGGAGTGGGAGGTAAAATAACAACAACAACAAAAGGAGGAACATAAAAAACTGTTCATGGAAAAATCCTTCCATATCGTCATATCGTTCGCGTCAGCATCCACAGCCCGTGTGTGCACGTTCCGGAGCAGTATTAGTAGTGGTGATGGTGGGGTAGTCGGAAAAATCGGGCAACTTTTTATGTCTTGCTCGCTGTACTGCCACCCCTTTTTGTCTTCCACATTCCACCCTCCGACCCACACTCCTATCACCATCCCAGTTCCAGCGTGTGTGCGTGCGCGAAGTTAAAGTTGCTTTTTTATTATCATTATTATTGTTATTATTTCGCGTTCGCCGCGCTTTGCTCTGGCAGGCGTGCGAAGATGGATGTGGGAGTGTGGGGATGGTGTAACAGAGCAATTTTTTGTTGTTGTTGTTGTTGCAGCGGAAGAACGCTTACTTGGATCGTAAAAGTTTTGCCTTCGTTCGCCAACGCGGGCGGTGAAATCGGGCTGTGTGTGTGTGTGTGTGAAAAAGGGGCGAAATCGTTAAAAAATAAAATCAAACGTCGTTGGTACGCGCGTGTGTGTGTGCTTTCGAAGGGTGGGTGGCTGTGTAACGGAAAGAGGGGGAAGGAAAAAAGGCTCTAAGACGGTGTATAAGACTATGACAAATAAAAAAACACACACACACACATACTTATATAGTGGATGATTGTAAGATGTTTGAAGAGCGTTTGCTGAAAGGCAGGTGGCTAGAAGGATGGCAGTAGCAGCAGCATCAGCATGAATCTTGAAGCAGTAGCAGGCAACAAAGGCAACGCTAAAGTAGGCGCTGCAAAACTGCCTGATTTTATTGCTTTTATGAAGAGAGCGTGCGAGCGAGCGAAAAACAGTGAGCGACACAGAGGGAGAAAAGGTGCGGGGTGGAAAACAGGTGGTGGTGCAAGGGTGGGTGAGGTTAGGCAAAAGTAAAAATCGAAATGAAAGCATCATATTTCATTATGTGTTTTTTAAGCCATGTACATATACACACACACACGTACACAAAGATACGCGGTAGCCTAAGTAGCTAAGTGCATATGTATACTTTTTATTCCGCCGCGCGAAGCCTTGCTTTCTTCTACGGCAAGAAATTATATATGCGCATTTAGTTGAATTGCGCGTATGTACGTACGTACGTACGTGTGTGTGTATGGGTGTGTGATTTTATCGAATCTTTTCTTTTTCTTTTTTTTTGTTTTGTTTTGTTTGCTTTAGAAATATGACATTTTCCCACTTTTTGTTCGCGGACTCGCGTTTTGCTTAATGAGCAGAATTGAGTTTTGGATGCGGTGCCGTTGTATGTGCGATTGTGCTGATGGTGGCGACAAAGAGCATGCTTAATGTATACAATATTCATCAGTATATGTTCGATATTTTAACGTATTTACCATATTAATATTTAAGTCAAGGAAACAATTGTTAAGGAATAATGACAACATTTTTACTTGAGAAAAGAGACATCTTAGTCAAATTGATACAATATAAGACCAATTTCCTGGGAGTTAACATCCAAACATTTTCATAAAAATATTATAACAGAAGATACAATTATTTAGTGCTTTTGACATGTTGGATTTTTCAAATTCTAACGTTCGACCGTTGAATGGTTTGCCTTTTTGAATACCTAACTCAGTTTTGACTTAAACTTAGAAAAGTTTGAAGAATCTCTCCTCAAGTGCTAGTAAATTGCACCGTAAACAACTGATGAGAGTTTCTAGTCAATCAGTGCTCAGGAGGTGCTCCAAGAAATTCTGGGAAATTCGTTACCTTGTTTTGGGAACATTTGGAATCGAAGATGAGAATTCTTGGTGAATTTATTAAAAAAAGACCAACTAGTACAAGTAATATGTAATAAAATCCAACAAATGCACGAATTAATATCACTTATTCTTGGTCAATATTAGCACCATACGAAGAAAGCATCATCCGGTTTTAGGAAACATCAAGTTACTGGAGGTCTTCAGCTGATGACTCTACCAAATAAGAGCGTTTTTTCGACTAAATTAGAGTCTTAACTAAGCAATTTCCTCTTTTATGTATAAGAACCACAGTAATTTCCTGTATCAAGTGATATCGAACATTACATACTCATAATATCAAAAAGATCTCAAAAATTCTCACTATCATAGATCTTCTATGAGGAATATCAACATCATCCTAGTCCTAGTCTTGCTTAGTCTAGGTCTTGGCCGGTGCAAAAGCCGGTAAGATAGCGTGCACGACAGGCACCTTCCCACAAGACAACAAAGCTTAATCGCTTCCAAGCATCAGTCACACGGTTGTAACTGGCGAGTCGGCTCTTTAGCTTTAACTTCAACGAACGACCGCCGATGCCTTGCTGCCCAGGACGACCAAAGCACCCTTTAGTGCCGCATGGGTGATGCCTAATTTTCGGCAAAAGGGACAACACAAGAAAAGAGAAGAAAAAGAAAAAACGGAACCGAATCTTCAGCAGAAACCTGATGCTTCGTCCCAACGGCCCAACCATCCTTGCGAGACCCGAGATTGGCGTGACGGAGGATGGCACAGCGACGACAACAAACGATGGGTTTTTGTGCTCCAACCGTCCCATCGGTCGGTGCGGCCCTTGTTTTTTTTTTGTTTCCTTTTTGCCCTTTCTCCCTTTCGCCTTTCGTCTTTCGGCTTTTTAAGGACGAGGGCAAATGTAGCATCCGAGTGTAGAAAGATTGGCGGCTGCCTTTCTTCTACACCTTTCTTTTTGGCTGTTGCTGTGTGGATGCTGTGGAGCTGAATTTATTCGGTGGAAGGTTCTCACCGATCCACCACAACCTTAACCCCCACCCTGAATCTCACTCTCCCCTAACGCTCCTTTCCATTCTGATTCCATTCGGTTTCGGGGGTTGCTATGTTCGTTTTTTTTGTGTGTGTGTGTTGCTTCTGTCGTTTCGTTTGCCTTTTTTCTTGTCTTCTGGTCTCGCTCACCCTAGCAACACAGGGTTTCACGTCTGTCTGGACGGCGACGATTTCTTGACCTACTTATTTGCCGCCCCACATTACCGTTATGCTGCAACTGGTGGTGGGTTGGGGCGTGGGGAGAAGGAGGATGGTTGCTAAGGTTGCTTACATTTCACGCTGAAACACACATACACACATGTGTTTTTCGTTTATACATGCACGTTAGGAGATTCCGATGTCCGTTCGATGGTGTGTTTTTTGCACGGGTTTTTCTGTATGGCAAAGCCATTCATTTGCCGGATGCAGCGCTTAATGATGCTGATGACGTGGAAGATAGTTTGCCTTAATGAGGTGGGAAAAACGGTACATTGAAGTTTTATGTTTTGCAGCGCTTCATTGCGCCCCCTTTTTGGCCAGCTTTTTGGCAATGTCGGTTTCACATTTTGGTGTTAAATTTCATAATGCCTAATTATTGATGGAATAAACGAGAATAAATTCAAGCAGTTTTGTTAATAAAACAAAGTGAGTTAAGTAAGAAACAAAAATAGCACCCGAAGACCATGCATGAGGGCAGCACATCTTCATCGTTTCGTTCCCAGCGCAGTTCCTGGGAGCCAGAGCTTCTTGATTTCCAACACCACATACAAACACACACAGCCATAGGCAATGTTTTCACACCGCACGGACCAAAAAAGGACCAATGTTCCATCGCCCACCCACCACCCCACCCCTCGATTCCGTTTCGCGTGTCGCAACATTCACATTCTCTCCCCCCCCCCCCCCCCAAACCACCCCAGAGAGAGGTTCGGTGTCGTAAGGATTTCCGGAAATTGCGGTCTGCCTTTTGCCACCCGCTCGCACCGGGTTGTGGATGAAGCTCAACCGTGGTGTCCTGAAGGGAGCCGGCAACCGACCGACCGACCGCCAAGGCCGATTGGTGGGGGGGTTTGTTGATGTCGGTGAGTTTTGTGCGAGACTTTTCGGGGGATAGGGAGCTGGGAGTGGGCGAACATTATGGGGGGTGAGGACGGTCGATGCGTATCGTGTCCATTTTCTCCGCAGGGCTTCTTCAGGGCACTGCTCTGTATGTGTGTTTGTACGTGTGTATGTGTGTCTGTGTGTGTGTGTGGGAAGGTTCTTCTTGTCTCTGCGGTTTAACCCCAGACCAGCGGTAGACGGACGGATATGTCCTTTTGCTTGGAATTTAGGAAAGACGGGCTGGGTCGGGGTGGCAGACAGAGGGAGGGAGGAAGGGAAGGTTGGGTGTGAAGGTCGAGCAACGTGTTGCTTCCAGCCAGCAATTTACAAGCAGCCGGAAAATTGCTTCCATCACCCATCATTTACACACTTACACCGGAAGGTGTTGCTTTAAGGGGGTAGAGCTTCAATTCCAAGATGCTGTCTTGCCTTTTGCACGGTGCTCGCATGACGTAGGGAGCATGTCAATGCCTAGCAAAGGTATTTTTTAAACATTCCGATGAATTGCTTCATTTCCATTTGAAATCAATTATGCATTACAATTATTAATAAATGCTTTAAAAAGCAGTTAAAATAATAGAAACTCATTGGATATTTGTATAAAATTGTGTATTGCTATGATGTAACGAATTGCTAAAATGATGGTTTAAATAAGCAAGTTAAAGAATATCATTATTTCCATGAATTCAGCTTATTATGAAACTGATAACAGAAACCATTTTAATGACACATTGAATGGGGGAATTTAAAATTGTATCACATAAGCTTCTTTCCATTTGTTGCACGTCATTGCATTCGTCACGTCACATCATTGTTGCGTACAATGGCGCAGCATGCACAACATATTTAGGCTGTGCCGTGCCACAACACACAATGAAACGCATTATAATTTGCTATTTTCACTTTTTTCCCACCCCCGCCCAGAAATGGTGGGAAGTACGCAGATTGGCCAACCATTAATGTGCCATTGTGCTTACTGTCGAATAGTTTCTACCGCAGTGCTGCCTAATTCGAAGAGGAAGGAAAAATACGAGAAAAATGGCTTTATATATTGGTACGACAAGAAAAAAAAAACACCTTAACTCGGCTCCTGCTATCAATCTCCCGCGAGTTTTGCCGGTTAAGTTCTGTTTCCAATCCTAAATCATGTACCATACAGTAGTGTGCGACCGCCTTGCTGTGGTGTGGGTTTGTGTGGAAAAAAGGAATTTCCTTCGACTGTGTGCAGCAGGAGCGCGGGTTTCACGGTCAAAGGCAGTAAAGGGAAGCTGCAAAGACAATGGGAAGAAGGGGGAGGGAGGGGGGTTGGTTTCTGCTTCTTTTTCTTACTTTTCCTTCTAAATAAGGTTGGTCACACTCGTGCGCGAGAGAGAGCGCAAGGACTCGCACGATACCGATGAGCTGAGATATACTTCTCTCTCTTTCTCTCTCTCTCTCCCGCTCTCTCTCTGGCATATCATTCTATTTATTTTTTATTGACATCCGCGAATAGTTTTTCCAGTGCTGCTAGCTCTCGCGCGCGTAAAAATCTTCGTCACTACTTCGGGCCTTTCTTCGGCATTTCTTCGGCTTTCGATCGCTGGGCTACGCTCGGGTCGCCTACTTATGCGCCCATTCGTGTGCCCCATGTAACGTGTAAGGATTTAGCCTTTTTTTGTTTGCTTTTGTTCCTTTTTTTCCCCATAATTTCAAAAGCAATTTATTCTTAATTTTTCAATACAATTTGTAGTGAAAATTTATGGTTTTGCTTCGATTAAATTATCGTATGTGCAGAAGGAAAGAAAACCAACAACACGATTCCACATAATTCGTTCAAAAGCGAAACGAAACAAGATCTAGTAGCCATTATAACTATTTTATTTTTGCTGCTGCTGCAAATTCCGTTCTAAAATCGCGCCTGTATTCGTCCGTGCTAAAGTTTCGTCCCCTACTTTTTTACGTTATTTATGCTCCGGCTGGTTGGGTGGGTGGGTGATTTGAAATACATAATAAACATAAAATAGATCCTTCCCCACCCCCCCCACTCATCATTTCCCCTTCCTCACATCCTTCGCGCGGCTCTTCGCTTCCACCTTCGCCCAAATCTCCATCCTGGTTCCGCGCACCTGCCGTACCGATCCGCTCCGATCCGCTTATAATCTCGCCTCTCTCGCTTACACGCGCCTCCCTTCCTTCCCTTTCCCACACCTTCCGCACCCTATTAGCTAAGGGGGTGAGGGGGGGGGAGGAGTTGGCACTTTTCCTAAATAGTTCACGCTTAGTTTTTATTCTACCACGGCTTACTTTGGGCCCGTTTTTGTGCTGTTGTACATTCAATTTTTTTCTCTTTCACTGTTCCGTTTCACCATCCAACCCCTATTATTATATCGTGGTTGGCGTGTTTTTCGCTCTCTCTCGCAAAACCGGTCACAGCGGCTCTCTGTTTATGATTTGTTTTGCTATTGCGCTCTCGCTCGCACCAATCGTTCCGTTTTTCCCTTCTCGAGGCGCGCGTTGTTGCATTAGCGTTGTTTTAGAGGGACCTGGGTGGTGGTTGGGAAAGACGTAGGAGAAGGACCAAACCACCCATTTCCTCCCCAGTTGCCACGTGCTGTACTGTTTGAAGCGCAGCAGTAGTAATACACACATACACACACACAGTTTGATTGATGCTCGCGTGCCCTTCTGGCACAACGCGGGATGGGGATGATGAGGGGAAGCAGGAGAAAAGGGAGGGGGGGTAGAGGGGAAGCTGTTTTCTTCGTTAGAATCCTTCGAGAACCAGCACGCTGGATGCTGCCGGCTGTGTGTGTGTGTGTGTGTGTGTGTGTGTGTTTGCCCGCACGGGTGGATTGGGTGGGTGTGCGGGAAAGCGCGAATGTGGGGGAGGGTGGTCTTTTGGAAAATCGCCTCGCGGAATGAGATTTTTGCGCTAGTTAGTGCTCGTATTGCGTGTTTTTCTGTTTTTTTTGTGTATTTTATTTTTATTTCATCCTTGCTCCTCGTTTTTTTTTACTTTTTTCTCTCTTCTTCAACAGTATGGGTGATTTTGTTTCACTTGTATCCGGTTCTCTAGTTTTCTTCTCGGAGGGATGTTTTCTCTCTCTCTCTCTCTCTTTCTCTTTCTTTCTATTCCTTTTTTTGTTGCAAACCATTACGATGTTGTAAAATTTTTAACTCCCAACAACTTCCTAATGCCCTAGGCCTGCTCGGTTCGCTAGGCCGGCAAGTGCGCTCGGCTACGTTGGGCGCTGCTGCCCAATTTTTGGAGTACGCGCGGGGGTGTTTTTAGTTGCTTCTTCTTCTGTGTTTTTTCTGCTTCTTCTCTTCTTCGCCCCTTTTGTATCCACGCTCTATCCTATCCCATCCTCATCCCAGCGCCTTCCTGCCAGCATGGATGGATGTCTTCGTGCCGCGTGTTGCTGGCACACGCGATTAGTTTGCGTGAGTTTTTATATACATACTTCGGTTTCTATGTGTGTGTGTGTGTGTGTGTGTGAATGTCGCCCATCACCTTTTTTTCGCTCTCTCTCTCTCTCTCTCTCTCTCTCTCTTGCTCACTCTTTCTTTGCAGCGGTACAATGTGGTTGTAAAGAATGTTGTAAAAGTGGGTGGTTTGGGATTGCCGATGAAGTTGGGTTAGATTGAAGGTTGTTGTTGTTGTTTTTATTTTATTTATTTCGTCCTTTTTCTATCACACGCGCGGGTGCGAAAGAGGGAGAGGGGGGGGGGGGTTGAACGTGGGGGGTGAAGCTGGGGTGAATCATCGGCTCGGCGCATGGAGGCAGAAGAAGAAGAGGAAACAAAAAAGGGGGTCTGTGTGATGAAGGGGATGGAGGGTAAGAAAGGCGGGAGAATATAATGCCGCGAATGGTGCGATTTTTTCCCTCTTTATAGCTCTCTATGTTGTCGTTTTTTTTACAAAATTACTTTGTATTATATTGCAGAAAACGGGGCTCAAATGCTTTATGATGATAGTGCTGTGTTGGAGTTGGGGGGGGGGGGGCGGTTCCTCCCCAAAGCTACTCGGAGGTGGAGAGAGGGGAGGAAGTGGAAGGAATAGGCAGAGGAAAGCTATAAAAGTGTTGGTGGAGATATGATTCGCTGGAGATAGGACGGGAGCATAAGGGGGCTAGGAGGAGTGAATATGGGAGAAGAGGATGCTGGGAAGGATAAGGGGGAAAGGGGGGGTGGTTTTGCGCTATTTTAGAGCGACGCGTGTAGCGCGGCAACGGCACCAAGGGATGCGACATTAGTGTGGAGCAGCGAAACGAACGGGCAAGGAATTATTTTCTTGGAAAAAAGCTAAGGGGGGGAGGAGATGAAATGGGGAAAAGGGGGATGTCTTAAATGTACGAAGGGGGGAAGGGGTAGGGATGGCCGGCGGGTGGTGGCGGATGGCTGTAAAAGCCATCGTTTTACAATTACACTTTAAATTCACGACGCAGCGCAGAGCATCGTTCGAGCTACGGGGGTTTTTTTTTAGTATCGCCAATACTGCAGTGTTGGGCCTCCTCGCCCCAGCTTTTATTACTATTTTTATGTTTTATCTTCGCTTGGTTTTTTTTCTTCTTTCTTCTTTGGGTGTATTATCCCTTGCGGATGTATTTTATACATTTTGGAAGCTGCGAAACTGCTGCTGGGAAGGAGCACAACGTAAGCGGAGGTTAGCGGAGAGAGAGAGAGAGAGAGAGAGAGAGAGAGAGAGAGAGAGAGAGAGAGAGAGAGAATAAAAAAAGGAAAAATGTGGATAGAGCTGGGCACGGAAAGCGTATAAAGAATGTAAAGCAGAGATGCCTGGATGGTGACAGGTGACGCAAAATGTCATAGTGAGGCCTACACATTTCGGATATTATAATCAGACCGTATAATTTAGTTTATTTTTTGGACTGCTGTCTTATCTACTCTTTTGATAATTTTGTTCGCATCTTTTAACCATTTGTTCTCTTATGAAGGGAAAATGTTGTTTCTAGTTTATTTTTATTATCTCTATTATTACAT
>STHB01020926.1:0-25093 GCA_018908115.1 Anopheles rivulorum
ATAGTTTCCTCTTCTGTTTCCTCCATTGTCTAGTGTCCTTTTATAAAAAAAAACGGGGAGCGTTCTTGTTGCTCGGAGTCTGTCGGTACCGGGAGACCAGCCACCTTCGCGGCTGGTTGGTGCATGGCGGAGGTCCTTTAATATACTTCTAAGCGAGCTGAGTATATTGCGCCTGCATAGGAACAACACTAACGAGCTAGTAAGGACTCAGATCACGGAAGTTCGAATCCTGAATTAGGAAATCTTTTTGCTGGACGAAAGGTTATGTATCGCTACCGCTCCATGTAAACGAATGACGACTAGGCACTGGAAAATAAACAACAAGTAGTAGCAAGGAGAAATTGAGTGTAGAGAACTTTTTCCATATTGAAATCTTTCCCATTCCTCGCAAGCCCTTTACTCCATCCGAAACCCTACCTAAGGTAATTTTGGTTGGACACTAATTGGCGTTCAGGCGGCGGTCACTCTCCTCTCCTTGCAACCAAGGTGCTCCTTCCGAGCGTTTCGACTTCCTGTGTTCGACATCGGACAGGATTCCCCTTCCGTCCGCATAGGCCCCCGCAAGCTTGGGGCAACTAGCTGGAAGGTAGCCGCTGCAAAGCGCGAACCCTGTCGGTGAAGAAACCGTAGAGCGGTGACGATCGGGGAGCGTTCTTGTTGCTCGGAGTCTGTCGGTACCGGGAGACCAGACACCTTCGCGGCTGGTTGGTGCACGGCGGAGGCCGGACAACAATAGTCGTTCCATTTAATCTGATAGGACAAGGATAGCTTTGCCATGACGTCGTCGATAAACCTCGGATCGTTCAAATAATGCGTGTAGTTCAACGCCGTGATGTTCGTCACTAGGTTGTCGATCGCATCAGCCAGCTCGGGGATCTTATGGGGATTGTCCACTCGTACCTTGAGAACGTCCTTTACCAGTTCTCGATGTACTAGTTCGGGTCTGCCGAAGGATTCCTCAAGCCTGTCGATAATGGCCGGTACGTTCAAGGGGTCGAGCATTAGTGCTCTCACGCTCCTCTCCGCTTCCCCTCGTAGGGCACGTTGAAACATGATGCTAAAACCGTGGCAACCGTCTGAGTTGCGATCGTGTTCAGTCACCGCCGCATGGGCATTTGGGCAGCGTTTTGGCGTTGACCGTGGCATCCAGACTGTTGATGGCGCAAAAAACCTCGTGACAGACTTGGAGTGCAAATCGCGATCAACCGCTACGCCCAGACGCTGATGCAGCTCTTATTTCACGCACCGCGCGGTGCGTGATGCTTCTATGCTGGTGACCCTGTCAGCGACAATTACTCTTTCTGTGACAAGTTGATGGCAGTGTTGTCTGAAATTCATAATACAATGTGTTGCTTTTCCAACACTCCTCCTCAATACATTTTGTTCTGATTTCTCTATTTATTCTATTATGTTGTCTTCGTATATGACTGTAGCATAATTCTGCTTTTCGTTCAGCTCTACCAGAAGCCGTCTCAGCCGTATCAGTTCTCGGCACGCTTCCGATAGCGCCACATACTCTGCCTCCATGCTCGACAACGAAACACATGACTGCTTCCGACCAGCCCAGCAAATTGTCGCTTTGCCAAACGTTCTTTTGTAGAGATTCGTACTCTTCTGCCATAGCTGTATTCCACAGTTCCTATTCTGCACCACAGATAGCTTCTTAATAGCTGCGGGGTTCGTTGTTAATAGTAATTGCCAAATTCACCTCATAATCTCTCAGATAGCGAGGAAGAACTTCTCTGGTGCTTCGCTTCGAACTTTGTGGTATTGGCTCACTATTGTGCTGTTCATCTTCTGCATTTTCCCAATCATCATCTTCAGTGTCAACTGCTTCGCTCGGTTGAGAAATAACTGCCCCATTGGGCTCCGATTCAAATGCATCATTCCTCGACTCCTCCTGAACTTCACTACCAATGTCAGCATGCTCACCGGTGCTGGGGTTGGATACAACATAATCGTTAACTTTTGGAATAGACGTATTCTCTATCGACCTGTCTCTCATCTCCAAAAAACGAGCATCTCGACTGATGGTTATCCGATCAATATCCGATTTTTTGACGTTGCAATATCCCACGAATATTAGCTTGCCTGATTTTTCGTCAAAATTGTGTCGCTTTACGTCCGGGATGTGAACGTATGCTGGACTTCCGAAAACTCGCAAAAAATCAAGAGCTTGCTCCCAAACCACAGGTCATAAGGTGCCCGACTGAATCAGCGCGACGGCAGTTTATTTTGCAAATAACTTGCAGTCATTATTGCCTCGCCCCAATACTTCTTGTCCAGTCACGCATCCAAGATCATACACGTAGCCATTTCGTTTAATGAACGATTCTTGCGTTCTGCGACGCCATTCTGCTGAGGAGAGTAAGCTGCAGTATACTGAGCAAGGATTCCCTCTGCTTCATAGAAGCTCCGTAGCTCACGATTTAAATATTCTCCTCCTCCGTCTGAACGGATTGCTATAGGTTTTCTTCCAAACCGGGTCTGAACGTGCGCAACATACTTTTTAATGCAACTCGCCACAGCTGATTTTTGTCGCAATACGAATGTCACCGTAAAACGGCTGAAGTGATCCACAAGCATCATAAAATAACTATAACCACCGGGAGTCGTATTCCATATTGGTCCACATAGTTCCATACTCTGGCCTTATTGTTTGTTTTCTGAGAAATGGATTTCTCTAATTCCGGCTGAGATGATGATGATGATAAGTCCCACCTCTTACCCCAACATAGGTTTGAGAAGGACGAAACTATCTTTAAGATAATTAAACTCTAATACATGTTTTGAATATCCATGTCAACAAACTAGACGGTAAGTGGTGGCATCAAGAAACACTTAACGGTATCCATCGGAATTAAAACAATTCTAGTTCCCTAGTGTCCGTTAAAGTGGTCTCCCGCCTACCATTGATTGGGTAACAGTCTACCACCACTTGGGACACACTGTTGTATATGTATATGGCCAGAACTCCAACACCTCAACTTCTCGTACTTTTAACTTACTGATGAACTGAACACTTGTTTGTTTAAATTATACTTTAACAGTTTGTTTATTATTCACTATACTTTTATCTTAACACTTTTTACAATATTTTACTTGTTCTTTAACGGCGCACGCGGACTTAGTGCGATCGGTATAAGTATTTTTGTGGACTCTCCCTGGTTTCGCTCGAGCCTCCTTTTATACGAAAATCATTACATTATGCTTATGGGAGTAATTAGCCGTCCTACTTAGTTATGTGCGATTTCAATAAGCTATCTTATTCTATCCTCTTTATTATGCGTAAGTGACTAATCGCATTACGCACACGCGCTTATTCGCGCTTCTGTTTGTGTTGTTTTATGCTGTGATAATTTCATACTTGAATATTTCTTAAGTAAAAATGTAATTCGTGTAACTGTATGGTGAACATACATACTTATTATGCGACATCAATATCTGTCTCTTTTTATCCTAACTAGTCTAGAGCACTTTGTACTATATGGGGTTTGTGTCTAGGATATTATGATTATGATTTATATTGCTTGTGTCTTTGCTGATTTCAATTTTATTATGCTAGTAGTTAAAGGTGTCAAACCTATATGGTACACATTCATTCATTTATTTTTTAGATATTACTTATTCAAACAATTTATAATCTTATCATCGTCAGCGTGATCGTGCTGACAACTGCAGTTACACTATATAGAGCCACGTTGGACAACTACATACACAAATGACATAAAGCTCACATTACACAGTTTGTTTTACATAATCGGCACATCCCCGTTTAAAATGGAACAGGTTACTTGCATCTTTAATTTCCGCTGGCATTTTGTTGTTCACTTGGATTCCTTTGAAGAATAGAGAATTTCTAGCTCTCTGGGAAATCAAGTGTGGAATTCTTGGTGCATCGGCGCTGCGTGTACAGTATCTATTCACGTCTGAACCACGCACTATTCTCTCCCCCAAAAACATACCTGGCAGCATACCTTTTACTAGCTTGTATATAAAGGTCATAGTTTGATACACTATCCTTTGTTCAACCGACATCCATTGTAGGATATCCAGCATCACAGCAGACGATGTACGTCGACCACAACCTAATACAAGCCTCATAGTACGGTTTTGCAAGCGCTGCAACCTGCTTAGTTGGCCTCTAGTGCCAAGAAACAAGATTGTCGAGCAAAAATCGAAGTGTGGTGATATTATCGATTTGTAGAGCTGAACTTTCCCAACTAAGTTGAGATCATTCGCTAGTCTACTCATCTTTCCACACTTTTTGGTAACTTTGACGGTGACCCAATCGATGTGAGCGTCGAATTTCAACTTTTCGTCCAGTAAGACCCCCAGGTATTTGACATGGTGGACTCTATCGATTCGTTCCGAATTTATGACGATAGAAGAAAGGCTGA
Source organism: Anopheles rivulorum (assembly GCA_018908115.1). Classification (NCBI taxonomy): domain Eukaryota; kingdom Metazoa; phylum Arthropoda; class Insecta; order Diptera; family Culicidae; genus Anopheles; species Anopheles rivulorum. The sequence continues at coordinate 4,401 of STHB01020926.1, forward strand.
CCAATCCATTCGCAAGACATTACCATGTAACTGTTTTTTTTTAATATTCAATGCAAGCTTTTTGTATGTCAGCCATCTAGCTAGAGCGTTTAAATCGATATTAAGTAGAGACTCCGCTTGTTTGATATCTTTATGCGAGATAAACATAACAGTATCATCAGCAAAAAGATTGATCTCACAAGACTTCAAAACCTGTTCAAAACCAGTCTAAGAACACTTCCTTGCGGAACTCCAAGAGTGTTTTCCATAGGCTCTGATATAGAGGTTCCAAATAACGTTCTCTTAGTTCTATCTTTCAATTAACTATCGAACCAATTGAGCTCCCGCCCCACAATACCAAACCGCTCAAAAGTTTTCAACATTAAGGGTCTAGATATTGACCAAATGCTCTTTTCAAATCCAAAAAAACAGCAATTATCGAATGTTTGTGTTCCATTAGCTCTTTCCACTTCGCAAGTACAAGATTCAAGGACGTTTCACAGGAGTGACCTTCCCTGTATCCCGACTGTTCCCGAATCAGCAACTCATTATTGTTAAGGAACTTAACTAGTTGTTCCTTGACAACAATCTCAAATATTTTTTCGAGAACGTGAAGCATGTTAATGGGACATCTTCTATGTGCTGTTCTTCCTTCTAGTTCGCAGTTCTTCCTTTCTTCCTTATAAGAAACAGCTATTGAAGATGTTGAGTAGTGTTTTTATGGACGATCGGTTTTTTCCACAGCTTAGTAATTGCAAAAGATGTATTCTACTTTTGATACCTTTTTTGATATGAAGATAATGTTGGCGAAAATTCAATCGGGAGTCTATTATTATTCCGTGGATTTTGGCTGATCGTACATTAGGGATCCTTAGGAATAGGTATAATTAATGTTTCGTTCCAGGTTGTCGGGAAAATTGTCGGTGAAAATAGTTTCCAATGACTCATTTATCACCGAAAGAAGGCTCTTTCCTATGACATGAAAGTAATCCTGAATTGTTTGTGCATTTACATATCCTAGGTCTGTCTTTTTGGTCAGATTAAAACAAATTGTTTTTAGATGTACATGAGTGATATTATGGTATCTGAAGCTATATCCTGGAGTCTGAATGCGACTAAACTCATCGGGCCTACATGCAGTTAATATATTTTCATGGATTTCTTTGACGATGTTTACAAAAAACGAATTGAAATTACTTGCTATTATGAATTCTTCTGTTTCCACCGTTCCACCAAATTTCACTAATGAATCTTTCTTATCATTCGGCTGCAACATATTTTTAAATATTTTCCATAACTCTTTACTATTGCCTTTGTGCTTCGTAATCTCGTTACAAAAATAGTTTTTACGAGTTACTTTCTGAGTTTTACAATACTCATTTCTGTATGTATTTCTGTTTTGTATACTCAGATCAATAGATACTAGAATTTATACTAATAAATTTTTTGTATACTCTGTCTCTGTTACGTTTTAAACGTGCCAAATCTAGTGTATACCATTTATTAGTGTTCCTAGTTTCTATCGTCTTCTCAAAAACCAAATTTTCCATCGCATTCCTCAAGGAGCTCCACAATTCGTCAACTACTTCATTAAAGCTCGTCACGTCATGTTGCAATCCTTGAGCGACATAATAGCAAAGAGCATCTTTAGAATACCTATCCCAGCATTTATATTTCCGTTGAACCGTTTCAAAACGTTCATCGTTAATTTTTAAAACTAGCGTTTCATGATCTGATATTTTCAATAACGGATCTGTAGCGGCTCTGACTAAATCCGTGCTACTGTAAACATGGTCAATCAACGTTCTGCTCTGCCTAGTGATTCGTGTAACATCTTCAACTTTTTGTCTCATATTTACGGGATCCATCAAACGTTTAAGTTTGGCAGATTTTTCAACGTTCAACCAGTCGATATTGAAATCACCGACGATGATGTTATTCTTTCTTAAGTCTAGGAACCTATCCAACCATTCTTCCAAGATATCTACAAATCTTGAGTAACTAGCACTAGTGAATGGTACAGAACACCATAATTCCCCACCGCCATGCCTCGAGAAACTGCTATGCGAAGAAACCAGTTACCCTCCATTGATTCATTAAAAATCACCCTAAGAGCAACTTCGTTCCCAGCATATACAGCAACTCCTCTTGTACGAGGCGAATGAGACAAACACTAGACAACCCTATAGCCATTTATATGAAGCTGTTGCAAAGCTTCAACTTTCGTTACACGAGTTTCAGAGATAAATATCAACATTGGTTGAACTTTATTTACTGTATCTCTCAACATAGCATAGCTAGAAGAAAGGCCGGCAACATTGAAATACAGGATTTCTTTGAACCGCCCCAACTCCATCCCGCCCTGCTATTGGGAAAGTTGGGCTCTTCTCTCCATTTGTTTCTAAAACATTGGATAAACGTTACTGTGAGAAATACTCTCGAAAGACTGGTGGAAATAATCCGAGGAAAGAAAGCGTAAATGAAAGTCGTGCAGTCATGGTGCTGTTCTGTTTGTAACTGTTTATTCTTCTGTCTGAGTTCATTTCACGTGTCTATAGTTCATCTCTAATTCATCTGCTTTCCTAATTGTTAAATCAATCGTGTAGCGTCAAGTGGTGTGTTTACATCTTCTGTGTTAGTTCCTTCGTCGTAGTTCGTGTGGTGAATTCATGAAAATAATTATTATTAACTAGCAGTAACTTTCACATTCCCGGCCACCAAAAAAGGAACTTCTTTTAATTTCATGCAACTTAAAATTCAATGTAGTTCTGTAGATATTTCATGCAACACTTCTATCCTAACGCTAATTCCTAAACATGAGTGTAGTAGTATGTGTGTATGATGGTGATCTGCACTGACAACTTAAGTGTAAACATTGTCGTGTGGTTTTTCCGCTGCAAGTTATTCAGTGCAACTATCAACCTGATCTCCTGAATCGCTATCTACCGGATTTGGTAGAATTGCTACACGGTTTGCTTCGCGTACTATGTGTTTTCCGGACGCTGTGCGTAGCGTTATAACGCGGACTTCTCCATCCTTTCCGGAATGCAAACCTGTTATCCTTCCCGTTGGCCATAAGGTAGGTGGTATGTTGTCTTCTCGTATAATAATCAATTGTCCTATTTTTAGCGGTCCGGATAATGAGTAAAACGTTTCGCGCGTGCCTGTAGCTGTTGAAGGTATTCTGGGTACCAACGAGCCCAAATGCTCTGAACATGCTTCCGAACTAGTCCAAATTCCTTCAACCTGTTTGACGCAACCTGACTCCTATCAACTTACGATAACGCTAGCATGTTCGACCCAACCAGAAAATGCCCAGGAGTTAGTGGCTCCATATCCGAGGGCTCACTCGAAAGAGGAATCAAAGGTCGAGTATTTAGACACTGTTCGACCTGTGCCAGTAACGTAATCATGCCTTCCTGCGTGATGCTCGTGCTCCCTAACGTGCGTATGAGGTGTTGCTTGGCTGACAGCACTGCTGCTTCGCACAACTCTCCGAAGTGTGGCGCCCGTGGTGGAATGAATTTCCACTTGATCTCTTCGTTGGCGCACCAGTTGAAAAGTTCCCGTCGATCACGATCACTGCATTTTAACATCTCATGGATGCGATGAAGCTCATGTGCAGCACCCTTAAATGTTGTCGCATTATCTGAATGAAGCTCAGCTATTCTCCCTCTCCGGGCAACGAATCGTCGTAATGCCGCCAGGAAGGCAGCGGTAGTGAGATCACTCACCAGCTCGATGTGGACCGCTCTTGTCGCAAAGCACACGAAGATTGCAATGTATGCCTTCGTTGCACTTCTGTTGCGTACCGTTGACTTCAGGAATACTGGCCCACAGTAATCGACGCCGCTCACAGCAAACGGTCGTGTTGGTGAAACCCTAGAGGTAGGCAGATCAGCGACGGCTTGTTTCACCAGAACGGGTTTGGTCTTAAAGCATCGAAGACACCGGTGGAAAACAGTTTTCGATAAATTGCGCCCACCAATTATCCAGAACCGTTGTCGAAGTGTAGAAAGCAATAACTCTGGACCGGCGTGTAAGTGTCGCTCGTGATATGACACTGCCAATAATACTGCCAATCGATGCTTTGATGAGAGCAGTATAGGATGCTTTGCCGCCTCTGTGTTTTTTGCGTTGCGAAGCCGGCCACCAATACGAAGGATTCCCGAATGGTCAATGAATGGTGACAACCATTTCAGCTTCGAACCGCGCGGAACATCTCTGCCGTTCTCGATCTCGCGAAACTCATCCGAAAATGACTTCCTTTGAGCTAGCAGACACAACCGATGTTCAGCTTCCAGCAACTCGTTATTTATCAGTGGTGGAACTAACGTGATCAGTTCCTGAACCATGGCTTGGGCCCGATGATGAGTTATTTGATTTGCCTGCCCATAGATAATGGATGAAACGCAAGCAATATGCCATGACAATTGTCTGGCAGAAGACCTCGTGATGCATCGTCTGCTGGGTTGTCTATACCGGGAACATGCTTCCAGACCTTGATTCTCGTCTCCTCTTGAATCTGAGCCACCCTGTTTGCCACGAATGGCTTCCAACGGCGAGGTGACGAATTCAGCCAGTGTAGAACTGTCATCGAAGCAGTCCAAGCGAATGCTTCGTAGGTGCCGTTGAGGGACTGGATGACCTTCCGAAATAATTCTACTGCCAATCTTGCCGCACAAAGATCTAGTCTGGCGATTGAGCTCGTGTTCGTCAGAGAAACCACCTTTGATTTTGCTGCCAACAGTTGTACCGAGATCTTGAAGTTGTTTTCTGCTCTGACGTAGCAACAAGCACCATATGCTACTTGAGAAGCATCCGCAAAGATGTGCAACTGCACGCTTGTTGCTTCCTTTACCGAGGTGTATCGTGGGATGCTTACATCACGAAGTGAGTGCAGCTTCGAATGGAACGCCGTCCATTCCCGTTGAAGAAGTGGTGGAAACTCACTATCCCAATCCCAAGATTTCCCGTTTGCCTTCAATGACCACAACTGTTGCATGAAGAGCTTAGTGATGATGATGGTTGGGCTAAGCAAACCGAGTGGATCGAAAATCTTGGCAATGTAGGATAGCATTAGTCGCTTTGTCATCACCGTCGCAGTGGCTGGTATACCAATCCGGCAATGAAGCATATCGGTTGCTGGTTCCCCAGGGTTGATACGAATTGGGGATCTTTCCATTCGTGGGTGGGGGAAATTGCCAAATCTTCTGGTGGGATGTCCTTTAGTGCTTCCGGTACGTACCGCTGATGCCCACTTTATTAATGAAAACCCAGCTGACTTGAGCATCTCCAAGATCTGTGTGCGCAATTCAACTACATCCAATACGTCTTCCGTTCTTGTCAGCAGATCGTCCACGTAGAAATCATGCAGTACTGGGTTCACTGCTCGAGGAAATTGTGCCTTGTGATCATGAGCAATCTGTTTCAGCGTCCGAGTTGCCAAGAATGGTGCATACGCAGTTCCGTAGGTTACGATCTGCAAGTGGAATGGCTGAATTGGATCTGCAGGATTAGCTCGATAACGAATGCGAAGGTACCTTCCATCTTTAGGATCGTGGAGAATTTGGCGGTACTTTTTTTCCACATCTGCTGAGAGTGCAATTGCATGTAATCGGAAGCGCACAATGATGGTGAACAGGTCGTCTTGGATCACTGGCCCAACTAGTAGTTTGTCGTTTAGTGAGTAGCCTGAAGATGACTTACACGATGCATCGAAGACAATTCTGACCTTAGTGGTTGTGCTCGACTCCTTCACAACCGCATGATGAGGAAGGTAATAGTGCTGCACGGAATCGTCTACAGGTTCGGTTAACCTCTTCATATGACCTAAACGCTCGTACTCGGCCATGAATTTATTGTATTCCTCCTTCATTACAGGATTATCAACCAGGCAGGCGACGTTCCATGCAACGCAGTCTACGATCTGCCGTGTCTTTGGAACCCCCCAAAACGACATTTGGATTTGAATTAAATGGCAAGCGAACGACGTACCTTCTCGCAGTATTCCGAAGTGTAGTAGACACGTAGTGTCTTTCACAAGCATTCTCTTCTACCGATAGCACAGGATCCTCGGCTATGGTTTCGTTCTGCCAGAATCGTTGCATTATGTCTTCTAATGGGATGTCGTTTGTGGAAAGCTGGCACAGCCGCGGACCAGGTGATGAATGGTGAATATTTCCGGTAACCACCCAACCGAAGTAAGTTTCCACCAGCCACGGTCTTAATATGCCTAGAGAGCGTTTCTGACCGGTGTGAAGCTCCCAGAAAGTATCACCTCCGATAACGACATCGATTTGCCCAGGAGTGTAGAACGTGCTATCAGCTAATGCCACATCTGGCATTTCCCATGATGATGTATCCGTCGGTGATGTTGGAATGTTAGCTGATGGCTTTTCTAATACCAAGAAAGCCATTGCCGTAGCAAAGGGTTGCGTTTTAGATCGAATTGTTCCAACGATTGAACCCTTTACTTGCTGTACCGCATTTCCGATGCCCGATACAGCGATATTGACCTTGTTGCGGATGGACAATAGTTTGCGAGCGCATTCTTCCGAAATAAAATTCGACATGGACCCTAAATCCACTAAAGCCCTTGCCTCGTATGAATTACCGTATACATCTTGTATTATGATCTGTGGCGTCGCCAGGAACACCTTATCATCGTTCGAATGTGCTGCCATAGTGATCGCTGTGGCCGGGGTGTGATGCAGCAGTGTATGATGCCGTTGACGGCAAGTTCGACACGAATATTCAGACTTGCATGATCTCACTGGATGAGTGCTACTCAAACAATTCCAACACAGGCGTTTCGCTGTGACCACATCTCGTCGCTGCTGGACATCCTTAGCGATGAAAACCGGACAGTTGCGTAGAAGATGATAGCCGCTGCTTCAGAGCTGCAGAGTGCTATTGTGCCCAAGCCAACAGCGTTTCACGATCATCATCAGCATGTTTGAAAGTGGCGTGTCCCATGCATCAACCGGCTCTTTCAGCTTCACCAATCCGTAGACGAAACGAGTAAATTCGTCCACTAAATGCGTAAGCTTTTCGACGCACAACGACTGCACTGCCGGAAGATAATGCAGTTTCCGATAATATTGCCGGATCAACAATGGTGAAATGTCGTAACGCTTTAGAAGGGCCGCCCACGTCACTGCATAATTATCGGATGTTAAAGGGGTGTGCTCGAACGGTAACGCTGCTTCACCCTTCAACGATGAAAGCATGTATTGTAATTTAGCGATGGAGGGTAATTCTGCAGACGCGTCGATCATAGCGATGAATCGATCCCTGAACGAGAGCCATTTTGTGTGATCTCCATCAAACATTGGTAGCTCGATTTTTGATAAGCGTAGATTTGTACCGTTTGGCCGACCAAAAGCCAACGTAGAGGATGCCAAACCCGTCGTTTCGTTCAGCGTACTTTCGTCCTTTGGTTGGTTTTCTCGTAGGAATGATTTTAGTTTTCGGCAACGATCCCCAAATTCACTCCTCTCCTTGATGTACGATTCGATGCTTGCGTCGGTTTCATCCAATTCTTCTAACTTTTCGATCGTGTTGAAGAACCCTGCTTTGTGTCGCTCCAAATTCTCCAATGCTTCCGGAATTTGACTTGCAAACTCGGGCACAAACTCCGACTGGAACCGTTCCAGTGTCTTGAGACCTTCCACAGATATTCTCTTCTTAAGTTGCGCTGCCTTGATTTTCTTGTCCATCTTTTTGTACACTGATAAATTTCACACGAAAGAAACGAACGAACGAAAACGCGATGGCGCGAAATTTGAACTATGACGCTTAAGTGACCGTTGCCCTTGATAGCGGGGCGAAATAGCGATGGCGCGAAGCGTCACTTACAAGAACCGCACTTTCCCGAAATAACCGAAATTCACCCTTGATCGCAGGATGACGAAAATGAGATTACACTTTCTTTTCCACATTCCGGTTCGAAGGATCAAAAATGTGAGAAATACTCTCGAAAGACTGGTGGAAATATTCCGCGGAAAGAAAGCGTAAATGAAAGCCGTGCAGTCTTGGTGTTGTTCTGTTTGTAACTGTTTATTCATCTGTCTGATTTCATTTCACGTGTCTATAGTTCATCTCTAATTCATCTGCTTTCCTAATTGTTAAATCAATCGTGTAGCGTCAAGTGGTGTGTTTACATCTTCTGTGTTAGTTCCTTCGTCGTAGTTCGTGTGGTGAATTCATGAAAATAATTATTATTAACTAGCAGTAACTTTCACAGTTACTATTGGCCGTATGTTTCACATCAAGCTTAAGGTTTCTCGTTGCATTTGCCAAAACGCAGTTCACACATTTGAGAGCCGCTGATCATCTGTTCAGCGATTTACGATCTGTTCAGCGATCTGTTAAGCGATCTGTTCAGCGAAATCATACGATTTACTCCCATCAACGTCTAAGTCTTCCAAGCCCGGTTTTTTCTCTAAAGGAATCTCACATATGTAGCACATTATTGTTTTCGTTAATTAGCTTTGCTATAGGTTTTGATAGTGTGGGAGTAATGCATCGGCGGTGAAATTTACTGCCACAGTTCCCAGCACAAACGGTTGGATCATCGCCGATAAGTATAACGGCGGAGCATTTCACACACTCCATGCCGTAAAAACAACAATTCCGAGCGAATTATCACAATTAATGAAAATATTTTTAATTATTATGACCTATTCCAAACCCACGCAGAAACCGATCAGCAAAACAAACACTACGTTAATCTTTTAAACACTATTGATTTCGTGATCACACATTCATGAGACACGACCGAGACCACGCGAACACATATGCGAACAAAGAATAATTCGATGCTATCATTAGCGTCCTACGACGCCGACGATTACACAAAATTCACTCTCTACACTCACAGTACGATGCTATCCCATCGAGTAAACCCAGAAAACGTTAGACCATAAGCTCAACAGTGTTTTAACAAAAAAATTATATAACAACACAATAATACACAGCTAAAACACAACACAAGGGAGAGCTAAAAAATCACACAACTGCACTTGTCAACATAACTCGACTTTGTAAAACATAGGGCGAATGATTTGTTATGATTCATACCATGATGTGTTATTTGTTGTGAACCACAAAACCATTCTAAAGTGCTTAAATAAGCTTAGCAATAAGCTTGCCATACCAGATGCAAAATCTTTGCAAATTATAACCAGTTCCATTCACCCATAGTTCCTCATAGCTTCCGAGAGTGGGGCAGGTCGGAGGAGTGTGTAAGTATGGTGCGATCGGTTGAAAACTGTCGTTCTGTTTCACACCCTAAACCGAACAAGTCCGAGAAGACCGAGAGGGAAGAAAATTTGTCGAAGGTCAGAACGATGTGCATAGTCGGGCGCGACATTCTAGTTCGTTGGCACCGGTAGCTTTTCAGGGTTCGAGGAAGGCTTGATAGGCTTGAAACCATGCAACTTTGCGGCCTGGGGCTGTGCCCGAACTGCGGTGCGGATATGCGTTTGAAGCGGTATAAAGGCATCGATGGATATTAGTGATGGGCGCTCCGGAATCGGCTCCGATTTCGGCCCGTAGCCGGTTCCGGAGTTGGTTTCGAACTCACACTTGCGAAAGTGATTTTAGTCCTCGCAAATGTGATTTGAGTGCTTAGCACAAATTTTGCGCTTGCTAAAGACTTCGTGGCCGCGTGCCTTATGAACATAGATTTAGTTCCACAACTTATGTTGTCTTCATGTTAGAGAGTTTAACATCACTTCGAGATAACAACATGCTTTCTCGCTTTGGGAGGTTTGATTGTTTGTTAGGCAGGGTTTCAAAGTATGTTGATTTGGCTAGTTGGGTCTACGAAGCTGTTGGTTCGAATCCGGCTTCGGAGCCGTTGATTCGAAACCGACACCGGCACGGCACCGAAGCCGGTTCCGATTCCAGAGTTGGTTCAGGAGCCGGCTCCGGAACCGGTTCCGACATTTTTTGCAGCCGGCTTTGGAGCTGTTTTTCCCATCACTAATGGATACAGGTATGTATGGAAAGATTACCAGTGTGGTGGAACGAGTAGCATCCTTGTTGGGTCAATATTTTACTAACATAAGATTGCCCTAGGTTATAAGCCATAAGCTTGCCCAGGCCTATTAGTGGGCAAACAATGCGGATACTGCTCGTTGCGCCAAAGAAATTAAAGTCTCCCTCAAACGTTTCTTTGGGGAAACGTTCGTTTGCAACAGTGGGAAAATCAAAGGGCCCGGCATGACGGTGGAAATCGACGAGACTGCCATCTCGCGTCGAAAGAACAACGTCAGCCGATTAAGTGCGCACAACACGTAATGGCTTATGGGAGGTGTATGCCGTGAGACGGACGAATTTTTTCTTGAGCGTGTACCAAACCGCTCACAAGCCATCCACTACGATATTGTGGTACTGCATGTGGATGCCGGTACCACAATCATGACCGACTGTTGGGCCGGTTACTATAGGTTGATAGTTCATGAATTTCCCCTTGCGACATTGGTCGATACATTCAACCCGAGCGATAACACACCGTCAATATGCAACGGATTGAGAATGTATGACAATGGTCGATGGCATTTTTGATCGATAGCAAGATTGTGAAGCAATATAAAAAGTAATATAGAACAATACTTTCCTGAGCATAAATTCTGACGATGCAATCAACATGTGTTTGTCTCCGTTTTAGATGCCTTGGGAAATGTAGTAAGTTTCAAGTTTTGTTTGTATATTTTCTCTAGTATGTATTCTGTTTTGTGCATACTTGTTATCAAGGTCTTCCGAAAGAACTAGCCATTGATTGTCAGTTTGTCAGGTGGTGGTGCCGGTGGTGGATTAAATTTCCAACGTATTTCATCATTGGCACAGCAGTTGAAAATCTTATTGCGATCGCACTCACTGGACTTAAGCATCTCATGAACGCGATGGAGCTCGTGTCCAGCTCCCTTGAATGTGGTGACGTTATCCGGGTGTAGTTCCACCACGCTACCCCTGCGATGTCGATGTCGAGTCGATGCCACTCACCCAAAACGGCCTGGTTGATGAAGCTCTTGAAGCAGGCAGGACAACGACAGGTTGTTTCACCATTGTAAGTTTGACCTTGAAACATTTGTGACACTGATGGAAAACAGTCTTAGTGAGATTATGTCTACCAATTATCCAAAAACGTTGATGAAGGATGGATAATAACAGTTAAGGTCCGGCATCCAAATATTTCTTGTGGCATGCCACTGCCAATAATATTGCCTGCTGATGTTTCGAAGATCAGGATCGGATGCTTCGATGAATCGTCCATTTGTGCGTGCTGAAGCCGGCCACCAACACGGATAAGTCCCGAATGGTCGATGACTGGCGATAACCATTTCAGTCTCGAGTTTCGTCATAACTTTCTGCTGTTTGCAATCTCGAGTCGATAGTCCGCGAATGAATCCTGCTGGGTAAGGTAGCACAATCGAAACTTAGCTTGATATAACTCATCCTTTGTCAGGGGTGGCACTACTGCGATGAGTTCCTGAATGGTGTCGTGTGATTTGTTTGCTATCCTATCCGAAGATTTGCTTGAGAGCAAGCACTGAATGAAGCGCAAACAATATGCTGTAGTTCGCCGTAGCTTAAGGTAGGTGGAGAATCGTGAGAACAAACAGCTAGTAAATTCGTTTTTGCTTGCTAATGTTGCATCTTGTACGTGAATCTCTCGTTCCTCCTCCGTTAATGCTATTTCTTCTTTAGCAGGTGTTCTATCAGGCCAGCATTCTTCTTTGTCACCAAGCCAATGTGGCTTGGTTGGTCACCAATTTTTCATTGGTCACCAACTAACGCGATTGCGTTGGTGTTCGATAGTGACACAACCTTTAATTTAAAAGCAGAGCGAGGTTAAAAGTGTAACTCGAAGCTAAGAAATAAAACACGAGCGCTACTTGGATGAAAGCTGATGACAGACTAATTGATTTATTGTTTGCACTTCAACACTCCTCCTCACACATATAACGGTTCAATTCCCATTGTTCCTCTGTGTTTGCAAAATAATGCTTGAGGAAGACCCTTTGTTAAGATATCTGCTGGTTGATTACTGGTCGGGATATAGCTCAACTTCAATTTTTCTTCTTGAACACACTGCTTTATGAAATGCACCTTTACATCAGTGAATATTTTCGCCTCGCCCAGATCTTGCATTTTGAATTCCTTGTTCAACATTTGCTTTACCATTGTCACCTCTTGGAGTCTTTTTGCAATGATTAAGATGTCGTCTACATACAACAAGATATATATAGGACCAAATTTAGTAGTACGATTGAATCTTTCACTGGTTCCGTTTTGCTGAGGAGTATATGGTACATAATATTCCATTCGAATACCCTTCATACCGCAAAACTGTACACGTCTTTTACCAGCATACTCTCCTCCATTGTCACAACGTAAACGACTAATGGTACTGTCGAAATGTGCCTCGGCCATTGCTACATATGTTTGAAAACATTCTAATACTTCGCTTTTCTTTTCAATAAAATAAACCGCACAAAAATGAGTGAAATCATCCTTGAATGTAATAATATAACGTTTGCCATTCCATTCCAATTTTCGGATTCGTATGGCCACAAACATCGCTATGCACTAGTTCAAGAGGCCTGTAACTGCGCGGAAGTATATGATCTTGAAAGGGTTGATGTGTCTGCTTCCCTTCCATGCAAGGTCCACATATACCAGTACCGGCGATTCCTCCTTTTGCGCTCATAGCTTCTTTCTTCAGAGTCAATCCTCTCACCATGTTTTCACGAATAAGTTTCATTAAACTATGTTTACCTATGTGACCGTATCTTCTATGCCATAGTTCATTATCATCCAATGCCTTCTGTGATACCAAAGCTTCACATTTATTTTGTTTCATAACCTGAGCATCCAGTTCATACAATCGATCCAATCGGCTTCCCGTACACAAGAATTCGCCAGTGCGTCTAATAACCGCACTATTTTTGGAAAATGCCACTTCCATACCAAGTTGACCGACGGGAGAAATCGAAAACAGATTATACTTCAAATTCGGAACGTATAAAATATTTTCTACGACATATTTTACAAGTCGACCACCGATTTTCGCTATGATGTCTACTTTTGCTGTGTGATTGCTTTGCAATATTTCTCCTAATGCTACTTTGATCATAATCGTATCATCCAATGCCTTGACATCACGCAACATTCCCAATGTATTTATCATATGATCCCAAGCACCAGAATCCAAAATCCATTTGAAGGTACTTCCATCACTTTTTTTCTCGTTTTCCCTCTAATCGCTGCTCACGAAAGTAACTGAAGATTCACCTACGTTAGCCTTTTCGTGCTTTCCATTTTCATATCTATTCGGTTTCATTGACAAATGTCGCAATAGTGGACAATCGATACGTTTATGCCCAAACTTTTTACAATTGAATCACTTCAGTTTCGGTTTAGCACCTTTTCCTGCGAATGCCCTAGAATCAATGTTTTCTTTAGTTTCCTCATTGTTCTCTCGCTTTAAGCTTTCACTTAGTAGGCGTAATTTAACAAAATGCATTGTTCTAGAGCCAGCGTTTCCAGAACTGTTACCAACTGATCATATGAGTTAGGCATTGTTTGAATAAGATAGAAAACAACCAAACTTTCCGGGTAAATGTATTCTAAAGCATTGTCCATATTTTTCGCGGGGAATTTTTGCCCTTTATGTACTCTAGTTACGAATCAGCGATATTTCGGACAGGAACCGATTTGCATTTAAGGTCCTTTTTCTTTCTATGTTAGATAGCTTCAATTCCTTGATCTGCTTCACTTCTGCCGTATCCGTCTTCCGCACTCTAAATTCTTCTACTTTATCCGCTTCTACACGAACACATTCCAACAAGTCCAGCTCCTCCAGGAGCATTTGAATCCGGAAACTCCAATTGTTGAAATTCGTGCCATCAAAAAGGTACACCTTCTTTTCCTCGTCCATTTCGTACACTTTCTCTTTAATAATCTCAAGAAAGACAAAATGAATTACTTTTTCGTGGTTTGGGTTATACTGGGCCCATAACCTAAAAGCAGAGCGAGGTTAAAAGTGTAACTCGAAGCTAAGGAATAGAACACGTGCGCTACTTGGATGAAAGCTGATAACAGACTAACTGTTTTATTGTTTGCACTTCAACATGATTTAGCAGCCAAAAGATGCACTGAAATTAATGACCGGTTTCCTGCGTGCAATTGCACGCTTGTTGCTCCTAAAAGCGATGTAAATCGAGGGATGCGCACTTCACGAAGCAAGTGAAGTTTGGAATTAAACGCTGTCCATTCCCTTTGGAGCTGTGATGGTAGCTCACAATCCCAGTTCCAAGACTTCCCGTTTGACTTCAAGGACCATAGCTGTTGCATAAATAGTTTGGGAATGATGATGGTTGGGCTAAGCAGGCCAAGTGGGTCAAATATTCTGACGATATATTACAAAGTTAGCTTCTTTGTCAACACCGTTGCCGCCGATAGCAGATCAATCCGAAAACAAAGAATATCAACTCCAGGTTCTCACAGAAGTCCCAGAGTTGATACCGATTGGGGGTCTTGCCATTCATGTACAGGAAGTCGGACAAATCATCTGACGGAACCCCTATGATGGCTTCCGGTACGTTGGATGCTCACTTTTTTAATGAAAAGCCTGCTGATTGGATCATTCCTGTTATCTGCCTACGATTGCGTCTACAACATCTTCTGTACCCGTTAACAGATCATCCACATAGAAATCGTGAAGAACCGCGTGCACTGCCTTTGGGTACTGCCCTTGATGGTCGTAGGCGAATTGCTTTAAAGTCCGAGTTGCCAAAATTGGGACGGATGCGGTGCCATAGGCTACTGTTTGGAGCTGGAATGTTCAGATGGGTTTAGTGGCATCTTCTCTATACCGAATGCGAAGGTATCTGTGGTCGTCGTCATCATGGCGATACATTTTCTCGACGTCGGCTGACAGTGCGATTCAGTGCGATCGAAAACGGACGATTATCGTGAAGAGGTCATCTAGAATCACAGGCCCAACCAATAGTTTATCTTTAGCTACTCTAAACTTCGTGGTTGTGCTCGTCTTCTTTACCACAGCAAGATGAGGAAGATAATAATGTTCACATGAATCATCGACCGGTTTGGTAAATCGTTTCATGTGGCCTAGGCTCTCGTATTCCTTCATGGAAATACTGTATTCTACCTTCATTGTAGGGCTGTGGCTTAGACGTCATTCCACTGCAAGGAGCCTACGATCAGCAATCGCCTTCGACGCTCCTAAAATGATAGCTTGTTCAATACTTTGCAGTAAACGTACAACATACCTGCCAGACGTAGCTCTGGATGTAGTGGCCACGAATTCATTCTCGCAGGCATCCTCCTCCGTTGACAATGCTGGATCATCGTTGATAGTATCGATTTCCCGCAAACGTTCCATAATCGAATCCAGGGAAGATGAACTGTTGTCAGACATTGACACACGCGCGAATCATGCGTAGCACCAGATGACGCATTGTCTTCAATGACCCAGCCGAACGGTGTCTCTACCAGCCAAGGTCGTCCTTTGCCGAGTGAACGTTTCCGACCAGAATGGAGCTCACAATTAGTGATGGGCGGGTCGACCCGAACCCACCGGGTCGACCCGAACCCACCGGGTCGGAGTGCTCCGAATGCGACCCGAAGCTACAATTAGGTTCAGCGAGTCCGGGTCGTCCCGAAGCCACTAGGGGCAAGAAAGCATAAGTGACTCCGACCCGCGGGTGCAGCGAGTTCGGGTCGACCCGTTGCACCCACGGTTTGGAAACGATTCCGACTGGCTCGCACCCCACTCCGGGTAGGGTCGAGAAATGAATCGTATGGTCCAACACTAATTCGAACCGCTTATGGTCTCTAGACCAAGGTGAATTTCTGAACTAACTCTAGCTAATTCTTCATCCGGTTCTGATGCTGTTTGAATCTCTGCCCATTATATGGACATATTGAAGGCATTCAAGGCATACAGTATTTGTTTTTCATTATCCTCATCTAATGGTTCATCTGTCTGTGACCCGTGTATAAGTCTGGACAATGCATCAGCAACATTAAAATGCCCAGGAACTCAGTCTACCCTAAACTGGTACGGAAGCAGGCGCAGTAACCAAGCCTCTGTGCAATTAATTGCCCTGACCGTGACCTTTCAACGTCCGTCTCACTCGATTGCTAGTCTCTTTTTGTGTCTGAGGATATCTTTCCTCTGCGGTTATAAGTGCCAGTGCACTCTTTTAAATTGAATAAGCACTGCACCAAGGCTTATCGGGGAAACATCTACGAATACATCTGTTATTATGATCAAAATAGCATAGATTCCTGATATGCTTAAGCTCCTCACTTTTAAGAGAGTTAAATTCCTCTTCTTTTTTTTTACGTACAATAAAAATGGTTGCTTTTGCCAGAGATCTGTGTGCGTTTTCTATCTCTTTTCTTTTATCGTCTTCTCCACTCCAACCGCCACTAGAAAGTTTCGAGGCACTAAGATCAACCTGACACTGGACACAATCTACTTTTAGCGACAGTGAGCAACAATTAACAATGCGTAGCATTTCAATCACTATTCGATTCGATAGTTTCTTAAACTGATCGAGACAAACTTGAATTTTCTATTTATTTCTTGAGTTCTTTAATTCGCTGGTTGATTGATGATAATTGAAAAGTAAAAAATGATTGAAAAAATTGTTGCCTGTTTTAATTCGCATAACAAAGGATAGAAAAATAGCTAATGAAAGCATAAATCTAGCTAACCTCACTGGACAGTGGAGAGTCATACACTGCTTGTTCCTCTTGCTTGGGCTCCTCTAGATCATCAACGGCCCTTATCATCAATCAGCGGGGTGCGATTTTCCTAGCCTTTGTTGCGTATGATGATTCAAGCTCCGTTAAACGTCGTTTGATATTGTTTTGAAAATTCGGACGGCTTGATTGTGTGTCTTATCAGTTCAAAATTAGTGAGAATTTTCCAAACCACGTTCCTGCTTGCTTCTGCTCTTCCACTTCCTTTCTATCTCTCTATCTCTCTCTTTCTCTCTATCTCTCTCTCTCTCTATCTCTCTCTTTCTTTTTCTCTCTCTATCTCTCTCTCCCCCTCTTTCTCTCTCTCCCCCTCTTTCTCTCTCTCTCCCTCTGTCGCTCTCGGGAGGTATGGGACGTTCTACCTTTTGGTGATATTTTCGGACAACGGGGCATTTGTGGCTACATGGGACGAAATTTTCCGATAACTTTTAGGCTTCAGTAAATTAAGTAAACCGCGCATGTTTTTAAAACTGAAACTAAAACGAAAATCCATATCTATATGCTCATCAGAATGTTGCACACAATCACCATCCCTAACTTCCTTCCTTCTCTCCCTCACTCCCTCTCTCTCTCTCTCTCCTCCTTGTCCACCATGCCTCTACTGGACCGACGCCGCGAAAACCACGCGGTTCCTATCCACTAACCTCAATCCTAGACCGCGTGCTCTGGCCAATGTTCTCAAACACACACACATCCCTACATACACACACACATACTTTCTACAGTTGCACATTTTTCGGACATTTGATCAATCTTGATCAAGATGATAAAAGCATGGTTTGTGGCCGAAGAGACTGAGACGAAAAAATAATCTTCGGAAAATTTTGCTAATACAACACAGCTACACACTAAGTGTGGTAAATTGTGCTGTGTAAGTCTTGACAAAGACTGTGA
This sequence comes from Anopheles rivulorum, assembly GCA_018908115.1. Classification (NCBI taxonomy): domain Eukaryota; kingdom Metazoa; phylum Arthropoda; class Insecta; order Diptera; family Culicidae; genus Anopheles; species Anopheles rivulorum. The sequence continues at coordinate 22,080 of STHB01020926.1, forward strand.
CGTTCTAAATTAAGCCACTGACGCACGCATGAGAAGGCTAAGCAAATGCGGACACATTTGGTGTAAAATAATTGTACAAAAGTCCTACCTTGATGAAATCCGGCCATCTCCGCTCTCTTACTCTCTCAGCGTCATGCGCGTTAGAGCTAACACGCGCGCGGTCCATTTTCCTTCTCCTTTTCGTTCTTTCCGCTCTTTGGCACTAACCGGGGCACACTCACTTTTTCCTTATTGCACGCGTATTAGCACACTGCTAGAACCGAAGTACTACTATTCAATCATTCACACAAGATATTTGCCGATATGTGATTCCTTGTGAAATTTTCTTCATTTAGGCTTTCGATTTCACACGTTCGCATCTCGTCTAAGAGGTCTACTAAAGACTCGCACTTTTTAAGAAATGTTCTACAAGCTTCATGCAACTTAGCATTTGACGCGTGCGTTTGAACTACATCTACTATAGTTTTGATAAGTTTATCCTCCTGATAATCAGATAGCTTAGCTGCTTCAACTATTCTTTTAACATAGGCAAAACCTGTTCTTTTAACATTTTTTAACATGTAACATATGCCGAGTCAGTTTCGTTTTTATGTTGCGTACAAACAAAACATAAAACATGAAAGCATGAAATAAAATGCTCACGTATACCGACGGTTAACTATGACGTGTATTTTCGATTCCCGAATACTTTTAAATCCCTCGGTTTTGTTTTAATAATTTACTATTATTACTTTTACTCTTAGATTATCTTTGCAATTGTATCATTGAATCATGAAAATAATCAATATTCTATGAAGAAATTTTTTCCAATATCATCCACTGTAACTAGCATTTACTTCAACTAAACACGTTTTTTTAAATGAACTCATCCTTTTCCCATTTACCCGGTTACAATTAAAACACTTGCATTGCGATCATTTGCACAAAGATTTTTCCGGTATAGTATTGTTCTGAAAATCTAGATTAGACATATCTTAACTCAATATCCTGTCGCTTCCTTCTTTTTTAGCCTTGCGCTTACTAATTTAACCGTACGTATTTAACACATGCGCACCGCACACGCTCTGAACTTGGCTTGACACGCTTTCTCTCCCTCGAAATTCGCTTTTTACCAATTCTATTTATACAACATTTTTCTCAAACCTGCTTTCGCTTCTTGCTTCTTCTAACTTTGCGCTTCCTAAGTATAGCTGTACGTATGCAACACACACATGTGCACGACACACGCTCCGAACTTTGTCTAGAGATGCATATCTTCCTTCGAAATTGGCACTTCCAGGAACGCCATTTGCTCATACACACCTAATCGAAACCGGCATTGTGGCAGGAAGCCGATTAACCATTTGCTTTGAAAATGCTGTTTTACGCGCGCATTTTAACACACAATTACAACCAATAATACCAAAGACACGTCATTCCCGTAGAATTCTTCCTTCGAACCGAATGCTCTCACTAACTACGCTATTGGCGTGATCCTTGTTATTTCTTCGGGAAAAACTTCGGAATGCTAGTTCCGCCACTGTGGAGCTGACCGTGCGAAGATCGATCAACTCCGTAAACTCTCACGCTAGATTCCATTCCTTTAAGCTAATATAGTCCGGACGTCAAACTTTTTTCTGGATTACCCAGAATTAATTCTTGCCGATGGGTTGTAAATTGTCTATTGGCAGTCTTAAAAAATACAGATTAACCTGATCGGACGCTAGGCTTGTTCCTGGATTCCCAGGGCTAGTTCTTAGCGGTGGACCTTGTTTCTCTGGCTAGTTTCTTGTTGCGAAGGCGGTCGGAGTGGTCGGTTCTGACGAATAACCTTTTTTCCTGAATGCTCAGAAGAAATGTTTATCCGTGGAGTGCTGATCGACTTTAAGTGCCAACCCAAAATGACTCGAACCCGTTGGTATGGTTTGCGAATTTCAAGTGATTCATTTAAAATGTGTTTCCTGCTTATATACTTAATTTGGAAACATAATATTGATCTTGCTATTTCATTTCTTCCTTACGTTTCAGATAGTGGTGGGAACTCCGGAGTGCAATAATGAATCCGCTCCGACTCCGAACTATAAAATTCGGAGTATACTCCGAAGTAATTACTCCGGATTAATACGGATTTAACTACGGAGTAATTACTCCGGATTAATTCATATTTAACTCCGGATCAATCCATATTTAACTCCGGAGTAACTCCGGATTAAGACAGAGTAACTCAATTGCAGGTTACTCTGGATTACTCCTGAGTCAATTATTGATTTTACTGCGGATTCAAACCCGAAATCGGAATCGCGGTCGATTCAGGATAATTTCCACAATCTCTCAAACAAAAACTATATTTACGTGTAACTGATAATTTTGTCTAAATAGCCGTACCTGTTCGAAAAAATGCCCGGTAGCACCCTTGGGCAAAGATCATGATGTATGACCTTGTCTTCCTCGCGCAACGAGGTGTCTGTACTGACAATAGAACTATAGCACTCAGGAAGGGCACCACGGTTTACTGCTTGTGGGGCGCTAGGATGGACTTCTAGGGCAACAAAGTAATCATATATAATTATGTTTTATTAAATTAAACTTAAAGCTACATTTAACCTAACTTTAAAAATACCTAATCTAATACCTAATTACACTGTAATATTTGTAAAGGCGTCTAGTGTTCTATTACGCAAGAAGGCTGATAAGAGAAGAGATCGAGTTGAACGATCGCGTTCAGCTCGAAGCCTGTCGTGTTTCCTACCGTGTTGCCAGCATCGTTGCTATAATCTCTTATAAGGTTATAATTATTATCCTATAATACTACATAATGCATGATTCCTCCCGGGGGTAAAAGACGAACGGCCCCGTTCGCAATTTTAAGTCTTTATTAGCCGTTTTATCTTAATCTTATGTCGATAAATGTTCGTTCTTGAACGTTGCGAGCCTTCATTGTATGCGCTCGAGGGCCTAGCTTTTTTCTTATGTTTGGCTTTACGTAAACATTCAATCTTACGCTCTTCTTCAATCATCGGTGGATCTCTTTTCGA
>STHB01020939.1:0-11917 GCA_018908115.1 Anopheles rivulorum
GGATGTAGGATCAGGAAGGGCCGTGTGGGATGGGTGCCTAACGGAACACCCTGTGTTGCACGAGGGCAACACGAATCGGTTAGTTGGGGACAGCGAGAGGACGGCCGAACGATCAAATGAGAAGAGCAGTCGTATCGGAGACAGAAGACGAGACAGACGGAACTTACGAATAGACATTTTTTTTAATAAACTCTTATCTGTTTTTCCTACATACATTTCTTCGATAGGAAGGACACGGCGCTTCTTCGTAACGGGTTTCGAAAAAAGGGTAGGAATTGGATGAAGATTTGCTGCAAATTGTTTTCAGCGTTATGCCACACGGGATAGTTTTTTCGGGCGAACATTTTTTTAATATACAAATTTGCTCTTTTTCTGTACTTTAAAACGAGCTGTTTATGTGTGAAAACGTTTCTGTGACAGTAGTATTAAAAGAGTAAAGCTGAAAATAATTTCAATCAACATATACACATGCTTCCAAATGCTGTCTAATGGGATGCTTATTTTTAAATCGGATTTTCCGGAAAACGAAAAACCATTTTTGTATTACACGCAACGTAAATGTGCACCGGTTCCTAACGAGAATGTACAGGTTCTGCACAAACTCTCACACACCAAATGAATGAATACATTTTCAATTTTACCCTTAATCAGCTTACTTAACAGAAATATGAAGTAAGCTGGTAAAACTGATGAGAGGAACAAATAAACAAAAAAAAAAAAAAAAGACAGTCAGACATTTGTTTGCATTAAAAAAACACAAAGCATGAGCATAAGCAACATGAACAAAGCACAAAAAACACAAAAACAAAAACACATCCATCGCAAGGAACGCAGTGCCGCCCCAACAAGCTTCAAAAAGTTAGAAAAGGGTTCTGGTACGGGCAGCCATCTGCTCCCACGTGGGATCCAGTTTTTAGTGATGTGTGTGTGTTTTTCCCCCCATTGAAGGCAGCTATTAGGATGGGTATAAGGATGGGAGAGAAGAGAAAAAAAAACACGGACAGCTTTTGGCTGCTGCTGTGACTGCTTTTGAAGGTACTGATGCTGCTGAAGATTACCTTTCAAACCGAATACAAAAACAAACCAAAAAAAAAAAGACGATATGCTGAATGTTTGTAGCAGTCGGCATTGCTGTGTACCAGTCCGTGGACATGAGCATGCTGGCTGGGTGAATGTAGTGCAAGCGAAATGGTAAGAGATTTAAAAGCATAGAATTAGTAAGATAATTAGCTGAAAGGGTCTTTTTTTCTTATACCGTCGTTGGAATTGATATAAATAATCTATTTCGGGGAAGACGAGAAAAAAAAACACGAAAGTGGAATTTGTCAATGCTGGAGAATGATTTTGTTTTTGATATGTAAAATAACAAAGACAGTTTCGGTTGAATATGCAGATATGAAAGATTTTATGTTCCTCTGCAGTAAAAGGAAAAGTTCACGTATCACATTTGCAATGTTATTATTGTTGCCGAATGACAGCTACCGTCTGTAGCATGTTGTATGCAACGTTGTGTTGCTCCATATGTTTCGTTCATGAATAATTCCGAAGCGCAACACATTATTCTTTTTGAACTACTGTTTGGAATCTTTCCATCGAAATATGTACTTTTAAAAAGGTGCATTGAGCGATTCCTCGCATTCCAAACACAGGTATTAATATTGCATAAAGGGTGATTTGAAAAAATCAAGAACTTTTTACTAAGTAAAATACAATTTTATGAATAAAAATGCATGCCAAACAATGGTTCCAAGAGCAGTTGAAATATCTTACACGCATTAGTGAACTTTTCAACCATTCGTTAAAATTTATATGCTTCCCGAGTGTGTCCGTTAACGCTTTAAAGTTAACGACCTTCAGCCAGAAATGTCACACCTCGGCAAGAGCTTTCATTAACATTCCGCGCGCAGGCTTTGCATTCGAGTGAGAAATCAGTCTCGGGGCAGGAAAATTCAATTCCACGAAACACTGACGCAGGAAGCCGAATGCTTGGTTGATCGAGTGGCCTAGACCGGCTTGATGGAAAATCCTTACCAAACACAAGACACCGTACCGGGCAGCGGTGGAAAGCATTAGCTAGCAAAGATACAAAATGTTGCCGTACTTTTATTTACTCTTTTGGCTTCTTCATGAGAACATTTTCGTACTTGCAGGCGGTTGGCTTGCACGGTACGTGCTATAGCTTTCGGGGGAATCTTGCCCGTATACCCTGCGGGCGTACGTTTGTAATCTTCGCTACTGAACCGATCCACATCACCGCCCAGAGGATGCGTTTTTTTGTTTCGTTCTTTCTCGGAAGCCCGCTCGACGCATTTATTAGATTCCGGAATAAATTTATTCCATCCACACGTTGTTGGTTCGGTACGAGGGGAAAAATCGAATTCGCGAGACGAAATGCTGAGTCGCTTCGCCAATCGCACTCACGGTGCGCAATATTCGCATGGTCATCCGTTTCGGACGCTTTTGTTTCTAGCGTGGCATCTACGGGGGCTTACCCGAAGAAAGCTCACTCATTCAATTTTCCCAAAAAAAAAAAATTACGACAAAAAATGCGGTAATTTTCCTTTCTCACCTTATGTTTTTCCGCTTCGCATTGCTCGGCAACACCAAGGTGTTGAATCGATTTGGAATGTGATCTCTTAAACGCGGGGAACAAATTGACTTCTTTACGATTGCATCGGTTCGTCGGTTGGAAATAGTAAGATGCGGGACAATACGCATGTTGGCTAGAGGATTACAGTGCTTTATGATTACGGCTATGATTATGTTCTTTTCTTAGCCTTCCTTTTTTTGCCTTTTCTTTTCGGAAATCCTTGGTAACCCCGGCGACCAGGTCGAGCATGACACGTGCGAACACATTTCGCCAGCAAATGGGTTCGGTGAATCGACAGACGGTGACACGTTTCGATGTAGCTTAATGAAAAACTATTCGGCAGCACGTGAAGGGTGTCGAGTGTTGAAGTTTTGCTGAGCATAATTTCTTGTAAATGGTTTTCTTTAATAACAATAGGGTTTCAATTTTCTATTTACTTTTAGAGGTATGAATTTATTTAATAAATACCTGTAAAGTATCGTTATTAATTATACGAATGAAAGATTCAATTTAATTAAAAAATATACAATCTGCAATCAAAATAGAGCTCACATTATTAGCATGATCTCCTTTAAATAATTGAGTAGAATGCAATTTTTCACGTGACAAACAAGGAACATAACCCAATGGTACTAATCAATTAAGAATATTAAATTTGTAAGCTCCAAGCCGGCCCCACCGGTTTGACAATAATGGTATTTCCATAAAACGAAATCAAACCCATCCGTTGTCACCCATACCATGTACCCAACGGCACAAGGTTTCGATTTCGATTGACCATATTTGTAACCGCACAAATACAAATTGTAATATGTGTTTCGGATGAAACCCAATTTGTTCGCTCTAGGCACTTTGTGCGACCTTATTAAATGTGCATGCTCACCCTCAAATCGGATTGACCGAAACCGAGCCTCATGCATACCAGTGCTCTGCTGGCTAGAAAATGGATGTGGCCACGAGAGGATGTTGATTTGATTTCGCATTGTGAACCGCTTCCAAATGCTGTTGTCTGGAGGGCCATTTGATGTGAGAGATACCTGAGGCAAAAGTACTGGCAGCAAAAATTCATGATGAAAACGGTGTTCATTACACGGTTTTGCATTTCGAATGTGACATGCAGGTGTTTTCCACGTAATTTTTCATGATAAAATGAAGATGAAACGCAACACACAGTACAGTACTTTGGTTATATGATCACATTTCGGAAAGTATTAAACAAAATCTTCCAAAATGCTCTGCCTTGTCCTCATGTGCGTTACTCAAAATAACCTCACGTTTATTTTGAATTTCATTCCCTAAAACAATGGATGGACATTTTGATTGAAAAAAGAGAGGATATTTTGCAAGAATGAACGAAATTACGACACAGAAGCTACCAAAGGAGGGGTAAATCGTTCCGAGATTGAGTTAACTTGTAATCAAGATTGGATCAGATTGTGCTTTTTAAGGGGGTTTTCAAAAAGATAGCGATGAACGGTAGATGTGGGATGATAAACTAACCTATCCTGGTTCGCAACCGTAAACCCTCATGTTTGCGTCCAAATTGTGGCCCGTGCACGCTGTAGCCTGTGGCGAGGACATAAAAACCAATTCAATTTCACCGGCCCAGCTACCGAATGTTTTGGTTTTGGATAATCTCATGCGTTTCAGTCCGGCTGTGGAGCCCACATTAGCGTAATAGGCTATATCGTATTTTCGTATGATGTGGGGAACTGTGTGGGGGAGAAGATTTCTGTTAGCATTCGATTGCAAATATTTAAACAAGTAGTAGCTTTTGAGGTAATAAAAAAAACCCCTGTAAGAAATTGTAGGAGTTTTTTTTATTTTAAAAATATTGTTAAAAGCTACTTGTCAAGAGCTTCCTTGACAATGGAGACGCCTGGTCGTGTTTAACTTTTTACTGATAACGATGAAAATAAAATCTGCTCATATATCTTCTATTACAGAGGGAGATATATTGTGGCAATATTAAATAAAACACTCTTTAAAATGTGTTCTATTTGTAATTTATAAGAATTGTATTGCTGTAAAATAAGCTTGATTCCCGATGGAGGCGCCTGGTCATTGGTAGTAAATTATAACTGTCCGTAAAAGGACTCAATTCTTCTCAATTATACTTTAAGTTATGGGATTTTTCTTTAATTTTAGCTATGAACCACAGTCCTAGTCAATCCTTTACTATCACATTCGGACTTTTCTTGGTAGAAATGCGCTCTTTTCCATAAATATAACCTTCTCTAAAGCTTCGTTGCACCGATTCGCTTTTGGTTCGTTTTCCTTGCATAGTCTCACAATTCCCAAACACCCGTAAGCAAAAGGAATCCTTTGCTATCATAGTCAAACTCGTTGATTGGGTGATTTTTCATCATCGTTTACATACATTTCCCATTTCGTATTTCTCTAGTCGGAAGGATGCCTTACCTTGTGCGCTTGATCCGCAATGCTCGTTTGCCACAAATTGGGTAAAGAAAAGGGCAGGATAATGGTGGAACAGCTTACGCTCGGAGGATAGACCCCCGTTTCACATAGACCTGGAGGTTGAACGGATTGAGAGAGAGAAAAAAAAGCACGTTAGAATGCTGTTGGTCGGACAGATGAAAGGCCGTCGCAAAATAGGCTCATCGCAAACACACGGCGTGTGTTTGTGCGTGTGGCACGACAAAAAAAGGAGCAACAGAAAGCTGGAAGAAGCAATAACAAAAAAGAAGAACAAACACACATAAATGGAGTGAAGTGAAAAAAAAGGGACTATAAATTTGCATTAGATCGAAACCGTTTTAAGCCAGCAACCTCAGGACGCAGGCAAATAATCGGTCTGCATTTCGAACACGCCAGGCCGGCATCAGGAAAAAGTCTGCTCGTGCTACATCAATTTTCCGCATACCAAATTTGTAGCGGATTACCTTACCCTTGCCAGCAGTGTTTGGCTTTCAACATAAAAGGGGTGCCAGTGCGTGTGTCTTTTCGATTTCCTTTGCCGAAAAGATTATGAAATTGGAATACGGTGCAGCGTTCCAGGCAAACAACGTGACTGGTAAATTTGTTGATTGGCGATACGTGTCTCACAATGGTGGCTTTTATTTCTGCAATCGGGTAAGAAAGTAAAATTGATTTTGATTGCGTTCTCTGTTGCGTGCGGAAGGTATAAAAAAGACGATAAGAGTGAAAACAAAAAAAGTACGTTTCTTTGAGACTCTTATGAGTGGCGAAGTTAAAGCAAAACAGGACAAGAACAGGGAAGCGGGTACGGTTAAAACAATTTCTTAAGAAAAGATCAATAAGGATCTGTATTTGATCTAATGCTTTGGTTTGCTGTGTCTCATACAAACAAAGCCGCTTTTGCAGCCGGAAGTGAGTACGTACGATAAACACACACACACACAAACACACACACACACACACACACACACACACAAACGCGCGCGAAACGGACCAGCAAAACATAGCCAGAAAAAAAGCCTCAACCTTGTTTGCAAAGACAATCGTCGAGCTTTGAACGCGAGATCTTTTCCTTTATTTGCTCCGGAATTGTTTGTGATTGTTTCGCCTTATTGCCAGCCAGCCTTCGGATGGAGGCAGATTTTCTCAAGCTATATTTTTCGGACTGAAACATACCCAAACAGACCCATCCGTTCCGTGCAAATGTTGATAAATTGGTGCTTCATTTCAGCGGTATAAAGACACAATGCGCTTGGTTTTGTGTTTTTTATTTTGCAAACAGAACAAAGGCTCGCAAATATTTGTTTCCTCATATCATATCATATGGGTGGGATTCGTTCAGCAATCACACCAGCTAAATCAAGTCTGGAAGCAAACAACAACAGCAAACGGAGATCAGTGGTTCGATTTATTTGAATTGATTTATCTCGATGGCCGGTGATCAATAACAAACCGGGATGTCAATTTATCCAGCAAAATCGACCGGCGACAATTTGTTGGCTTATTGCTTTAAAAAACTAACGTAAATAAAAAAGAGTTGATTCGAAAGTCGATCGTATAATACACAGGAGTGGGAGAAAAATAAATAAAACCCGAAAACGAAAACCTTTTCTTAAAACATAAAGCAGACACATCTTGCGAAAACTTTTTCCAATCCATCTCTAATTTGTTTGGCCCGCCGGAACATCGGAATCGAATTGAAGCGCAAACGCATAAACTCTTCGGCATTTGCATAAACTTGTGCACATTCTTGCATGCCGCAAACAGGGTGCGCTCCAGTGCACGAAACTGGCGAGGCTGCTTCCGAAACATTGCCTTTCATTAGAAGCCCCCAGTTGCGGTTGCGTCACAAAAGGGATGTCATTTTCCAAGAATCTTACTTTCCAGCCAAAACTTCCACCCTCGTGCTCGCACTAGCAAACTAGGGGGCTTTATTCGTTTGGCTTTCCGGGGTTTTGCGTTTCCGATTTCAGCCTGCTACCTCATGCTGCGGCCTAAACTGAGTTAAAAGATGTGCAAGCGCAAAACTATTCGCAACGCGGGCACGAGAAAAGCAGTAAACAAAAAGATACCGAAAGCAAAAACAAAAATAAAAATAGAGCAGCTACGACTTTGCTTTCATATAGACGAAACTGTCTCGGCAGATAGAAGAAGCAAAAACTCCTTCGGGGCCTCAATTAAATCGGTCGTCCCGTTCCCAGCCACCAAGGTGGCCGGTGTTCTAAGTGTGCTGGAGTGTTGGAGAGAGAACACCAGTGCAAAAACCAACAAAACAAAACGTATGCGAGTGCACTTTTTTTTGTTTTTCCATTTTTTCTTTCGAACATCGAACACTCTCTCTTCTCGACTGGTAACAATTTTGCCTCGGTCCAGCTCTGGTGGTTGGTTTGTTTGTTTGTTTCTCTTTTTAATGAATTTCCATGCGCATTTGGCGTTGCGTTTTTCTTCTCTCTTCGTTTGGTTTCGCAGACGTACCACCGACGAGCCTCGATGGGGACCGGCCGGGTGAGAACGACTGTCCGGAAACCGTGCTGATCGAACCCGGTTGCGAGATTGTCAATCGGAAGTGCAAATGCTGGGACCGGATACGGCTGTGCAAAAGCAAGTCCATCAGCAAGTGGGATTTCAAAAACATGGAGGTAAGTGGCGAAGCAACAAACCGCCCCCACTTGGGTGCCCGCTTTACCTTCTCGGTCTTTCCTTTTACTTACTTCTCTCACACTTTGTTTTGTTGCTTGCGTTATTTGCAGGAATGCCAGCTGAATATTGAAAATCTCGTGAAAACGGAGCTGGAGTTCGACGAGGACTATACGGCACCACCGAGAATAAGTTTCGGTAAGTTTAGAAGATGTGCAAATGTTACCAGTACAACACAATGAAACACACCTCATAAAGCATCAAGTAGAACGTTCTTTGAAGTATCTCTAAGGATACCAGGGCAACAATGTTTCTGGTGTACTTTTCCTTTAAATTTAATTTTAGCAAAGTATTATGTGAGGGATTTGTGAGGAATTCTGAAACATAAGTGTACGTAAAAACAAAATCTTGAGCTAGCACTTTATTGCATTTTTTAACTACCTTTTCTGACATCAGTACTATTTGCAGGGGTTTCGAGTGGGAAAGTTTGTCAAGTGCAAAAGTTTAATTCAGTTTTTATTTCATTTTTTGAATCTTGTTACGGTTAAAAATTATTTTGTGCTAGGATTTCTCAGGAGATTTGAGAAAGCTTTACACATAATCGGATCCATTTTATAAAAGCTAAGAAACATTAAAAAAACCTATCATACATTGAAATTTACTCTAACAAACTTTTAGAGACTTTCTGCTGTAATAAACTGTATCTTTCAACGATAAAGCAAAATTTTATAATTATTATAACAACAACACCTAAAGTGACCGAATTTATCACAGAGTTTCAAGTATCAGAGAGATTCCTTTTATACCCTTTTTTAGATTCTGTTCAAGTTTACCGAATCGATTTCATCTTGCAAAAGCTTGCTAAAAATATATATTCCACATCTATCTCTACATGATATCTACATTTCATCCCTGTAACTATGCGCCAAACAACCCTGTAACTATGCGCCAAATAACCCTGTAACTATGCGATTGCATCAACAATGCAACCACCAACGACATCTTATCCGGTGCGAGCTTTCTATCACAGCCTTGTGTTCCACTTTCCTGTGGGAAATTAACCGGAATATTGTTCGATCGTTCGACGGTTCCGGTAGGCTTGGTCGGGATAGTGTTTTCTACCTCATTAGTCAACGCTACCGAGTGAGGGTTGATAAATATTCAATATCCATTTCCGCAGATACAGCCATCTATCAGTTCAGTTAGCTGAGCCAATTTTACCCGCTAATGATTTTTCCTATCTCTTGTTGCTTTTTGCTGATCTCTTCCTTTTAGAATCGATCGTTACCAGCCGGGGCAGGAGGAGAAAAAAGCTTTTTCAGGTAATGTTGATTAATAATAAATATTTCCTTCAATCTCTCATTCAATCAAACCGTTCACAATTGTGCACAGTAAGTTGGGTTTCTAATTAATTTCATTTAAACTTTTCTGTTAGCGAAAAATAAGTGTCACAGCGCCAGTGGCCATTCAGCTGCAAAAATAGTTCGCCAGGCGTGGACTAAATTAATACATCCTTTTCAAGTGCAAGCAAGATAAATTGGTCCTAATATTCCGGCAGCACTCCAAACGCAGCGCCGGTGATGATGATGAAGATGGCGCAGCTAGTAAAGCCACTGCTGTTGTGCAACTCGCACAAATATTATGATCTACGATGAAGTATACGATGGGCACTCGGGCACAACCCGGCTAGCAGGCAAATTCTATCTTCTCGAGTGCAATGCACGGGCACGACGGAAAAACGAAGGAATTTCTAGTGAAACATTAATAATCGGAACGCTTTCTGTGTGTGTTTTTTTCTGCTGTTGCGTACGCCAGCTTTTGCTCTGCTGGATAGTTTCCCATTTGGTACGTAGCAGAACCACATCTTGGCCCTTGCGTTGGTACCAAAGGCAACTTGGCTGCTCCTTTTTATATACATTTTGGGCATCCAAAAAACGAGCTATTACTTTGCTTTTTTTTCCGTGAGAAGCCATGCAGTGCTGCTCGTTGGTGAAGAATTTCTCCGTTCTAGTGGTACAATAACTATGCATTTTCGTGTTCATTCCAAGCCTACTCGTACAAAGTTCGTTCTGCCAGGCTGTTGCCTTCGGTAGCTTCATAGGAGGTAAAAAACAGTTTGGTTTGGTTAGGAGAGCAGTGCCCCAGTCGTTTAGTCATGAAGCTATTGAGGTTCTTCACGGTTACCAAGGAGTTTGGATGAGGTCGGACCGGTTTAATATTCGTTCTATTTTTGGGTGGAGGAAACTAACTCGTCCAGACTTTCGCAGGACCAAGTATTAGGTTCTCTCCATTATGAGCATCACCACCACCGAAAAACGGGCATCTTGACGTTGTTCCGGTGCGACAAACGGCAAACGTTCCTACACACCGTTCTGGTATGCTACAAGAAAATTGGATCTTTACCAGAGAGAGAAAAGGAGAGAGCAAAAAAAAGGGTAGCTTTGATATGAATCTTGAGTTCCGAACTGGAGTTTATTTTTTTGGGCGAATTTTGACAGTTTAGTTGGGCACCGGATGTGCTTAGGAGTAGCTTCGGTTTTCGCTAGGACAAATTTCACGATTATTTTATGGGACTTTTATGCGACGTCAGTTGTAAAGTTGAGCTTTCATAATGCTTCGTTCAGTGATATTGGGATGTCTGCTTTTGAGATATCTTTTCCATGAATTTTTGGAATCGATTTTTTTACGTATGGAAAAAAAACTTTAAGAAATGGTTTATTAACAAAAATATAAAGTTTCGTTTCGTCAACAAAAGTTTGTTCGAGCAGGCACATATTAAATTCTACTTTAAGCATATTGCTCGAAAGCCGGCCAGGAACCGGAATGCCTTCACGACAGCGGCACTGGATCGATTCGTACCGAGAGAAAATTGAAATAGGTTGACAGATTACTACCAGCACGGTGAAGCGAGAAGAAACTTTCCCGCTAGCCACAAATCATGCCGCCTTGTCGAACAAACTGCTTAAACAAACGCCTCCGGAACGTTACCGCTTTTTCTGCCCCCGAATGTTCCGCCTCTGCCAGGGGACGAGCGAAAGCGAAACACTTCCAAAACCATCGATTAAGTGAGATCTGATCGATTATGGGGAAGATTTATGGTTCCGCCCAGAACGCCGGCTCGGAGGCACGGAGCACGGAGACTGGCGGTCATAATCGTCGTTATCTTCGGTGTAATGTGTAGGGGTTTCCCAGAAGTGTTTCCCACCCAGCATTAGGCGAAAAGTTTGAACTCCCGTCAGCCCGTCAGCCCCTGAGTCGACATTTATCGGTGTGTCGTTTGCCCGGCTGGGGAGTATCCTTTTTTTTCTGCTTAGGATAGTCCCAGGAAGGTTCTGGAACTGTAAGGCGGAGAATTTAATCTCATCCTATGAGCAGTGTTGGTGCTTGTAACCGGTGGCTGGGTGCGTCGGTGGAAACCACGCATCGGAGGCGCACACGTCACTCATCACGCTAAGTTGTTTATCTTCACTTAAAGCAACCGTTTGTCTTTGATGTGTGGGATTTCTCGCATTTGGAAAGAGAATTTAAAATTAGCTTGCGAGCATGGATTCACTTTATGATTTTAAGTAAATCACTCGGAGAAGTAAACAAGTGCATGATGGTGCAAACATAGCTACATGATAGTGGAACATAACACAGTACTTGAGCTTAATAATATAGCAAAGGTTAAATTCCAGTTAGAATGCTTTGAACTTACAAAGTAAATTAGTTTCAATCCCGTGCGACTCTGCTTTATAAATAGGAACTTGTCAGGTTAGTAGTTGTAGCTGATATGTTCATTTCAAGAGCTACTTGCAGCTTCCCTTCATAATAATACATTCAAGACACTTCGTTGCATCATCCTTCGTAAACATTCTAGTCTGTGGTCGGTACTTTACCCAAGTCGCAGGACTTCCCACGTCGTCGTGGATAGCATGGGTGTCATTAACGCAGCAAGACTGTCAAGAAAATTGACTTGCATCATCTTCCCACACCAGGATGCCTTGCTGCCATCTTAAGCTGGCATCTTAGACGGCAAGTATAAAAACCAAAAAAACAAAAAAAAGCTAATCAACATCAAATGTTACCGAAGCGCCAGCAGGCTAGCACCGTTGGACTGGGACATCGTCGAGAAAAACAAAAACACCAACGGAAGTCAACGATACGGTCTTGGAAGCAGATTAAGTTTTGTAATGAGTTGCCACTTGCAAAAAGATACGATGCACCCTTCACCCCAACGTGGGGGCTGAAGAAAATAGATTACAAAGTTGT
>STHB01020959.1:0-11907 GCA_018908115.1 Anopheles rivulorum
TACGCATCCACGATTCGCTCACATTTCGCGCGTACACGTTTTGCCGCTGTCCCTGCACGGGACCGGGAATGCCGGGAATCAATTTAATTGTAAATTTTATATCCTTTATTTTATTTATCCCCATTTCATTTTATTTCCCGGCCCACCGGAGGGACCGAGAAACCCACACCTTTCCCCGTTTCTCTTGCTGATTGATGTTGAAGCAATTGCGAACGAAAAAACAGGACCACCAGTTGCACTTTGCCAAAGCACTCGTGGTGGCATGGTTTTTCGGACATTTTGTCCTGCCGGCCACAAATGTAGAAGGAAAGCGAAGGGGCAAAAAAATAGCGCTCAACCTCACCAGCCCGAAAAGGCAAGCAGGGACACCACAGCAGCTGCACGCGGGAAAAAAAAGCGTAAATAAACACATTCCACCGTGTGTTCCACAAACCGACTGGCCACGCTGGCCACAACTGAAGTCCGAACGTGCGGAAGAGTAGAAAAAAAAAACGAAGCGTTCTACAGCCAAGAACTCAAGGGCTAGCGAATGGGACACGGGATGTTACGGGGCAAAGTTTTCGCGCATTGTTGCGCGATCTGCGAACCGAGCGAACCGTCCATCAGGCCACCGAACAGGAAGAAACATGCGGAAGTGCCACAGACAAATAACACACACGCGTTGATTAAGTGCGACGTGACGCGATGCTCATATTCCGGGCGCGCGGACACGGCTCTATCGTGTGTGTGTGTGTGTGTGTTTGTGTGTGTGGTGGTCTCTAACGACGAATATGAATGTATCAATCATCATCGTTCCGACGGTCGACACCGGCACCAATCCGGTATGGGTTGACAATTCTCCAAGGGAGGCCCGACCCAGAAGGGAAAAGATGTGACTTTTTCATCTTTTAGCCACTTGCCTTAACGAGACGGGACGGGAGGGGGAGTGATGGGATGTGTAAATTTCACATTTCGCACTGTTGTTGGCGAGTTCTTTTTTTATTTTGTATTGTTAGCCGTTGTAAACTGACCACAGCTAACCACATACAGATATACCAGAGACTGCACCGGTTGAGGGGATGATTAGCGGGGTGGGGTTTCTGGATGGGGATGGTTTGGTGGAAATGGAGAAGAAAAGAACAACAACGGAAGAAAACACACACACACACACACAGAGGGAGGATAATCGATCGGTTTAGCGATGGCGGTCGAAAGCTGGCGCGCGCGCGCACGTTCGTTCGCTCGCTCGCGTACGTCAAACGTAACGAACCGGAAAGTGCAACAGATCGAGTGCAACGTGCATGAACCGTGCGTATCTGCATTAGGCGGGCAGGCATCGGGTGCTGCGAGCTATGGTGTGTGCGACTGTCTCGAGCAGCGTGTTTCGCGCACATTTTTGCTACTTTGCCATTAGTTCTGAGGGGGGAGATTTTGTGAGGGTTGGGGGGGGGAAGGGGCAAGCGACGGGGGGCTTGTTGGCGGAATTGATGGACGAAAATAGACAACGTTCGGCGCAACAGTGTTGCTCGCGCGGCGGCTCTCGTGGTGGCTAAAATTAGTGCGACTTTGGCGGCACTCGGCGTCGTATTTTCGTTCGGATCGGATCCGTCCGCGTAACAAACAAACCAAAAAACAAAAAATCACCAAAACCCCCAGCATTACCAGTTGCCAAAACGCGCAACGCAACATGGATCGAGCCTTTTCGGCAATAGAGAGGTGTGTGTGTGTGTGTGTGTGTGTGACGAGAGTGGCAGGCCGGCTGGCAAAAGTGCATCCACAGTTGCATCAATCCGTTCCCACCTCATGGTCATCGGGGTGAGGGGGGATTGCTGTAGGGTTGACCACCACCGTGCGTGTGTATGCGTCACGAGTTGTTGAATCGGTTGGCTTCCCCATTCACACTGCCAAAAATACTGCCGCATACCCACCACAGTTCATCCTCAGGTTTGTGAGGAAGTGTACTTGCCCTTTGTTGCGATAATTTCGCTTCTCAAAACTCTTTCGCTTGCGGTTCATTATCTCAGCAAGGCAAGGCATAAACGTTGCATGGGGAATCTTCATGTCTCACCGGAAGATGCGCGTAGCAGAGGGGTCCAAGGAAGAAAAGGAGGAAGAACACCTCTGGCTGTGGCGTGCTGAATGGAAGTATTTTGTGTCCGCCAGATGTAATCCGCTCGGGCGACAATTCCGGGTCCGTGTAACGAACACAACCCGGAAGAACCAGTTTGCTGCGAGTTTTCTTTTTTGACGTTCTTTCGCCCCTCTTTCTTTTTGCATGACCCTTTTGTCCCTTTGGTTTGTATGTCCCCACCCCACCACCACCAGCAGCTCAGCCTGTTTTTTTTTTCGTGCAAGACAAATTTCTTTGATTTGCATACAATAATCAAATTATTCAAATACGCTTTTAATTGCGCTCGGGATAAGAAAGATCGTTTGCGCGCGAGCAGGAAGCGTGTAAATTACGTTTTAATTTCCTAACAAACCCGAACGCTGCGCGATTGCATAAGCGCAGGGGCTGTCGCGAAAGGATGCGCCATCATGCGCAGGCACACACACAGGCAGGCACGCACACGATAAGCGCATCCCGTGACGTGACACCGAATGAATGGAAAACCTGTCACCGGAAATGTGACCCGACCGGGCCCCTTGGTACACACACGCATTACGGACTATTAATAATTTTCTAATTAGTCGAAATTCCACACGTCACACGTTTGGCGCGCTGCTTCCAAACAAGCCCACCCCGGGATCTCGACCCGGGTCTCGAAGGCACTGTTGTGCCCGTGCCGGTGATCGGTGCGAGCAAAAACGATGATCTTTACCGCTCTAATGTGTTGTGTTCCACATGGCATCCGTCAGTAGATGTCTTACTCAGCGGGCATTGCATTTGTCCTGCAAATGCTAATGGTAACGAGGGTGCTCTTTTCGCAGATATTCGGCCGACAAGCAGGAACAAGGTGCAAGTAAATGTGAGATCTTTTTAAAAATATCTTCACACACGTCTAAAAGGTTTTATTTTGCATCCAAACGAAAAAAAAAAAAAGCATTACAATTAGCACACAAATGTGTTGCATTTTTCACAATCACCAAGAAGTGGATATTCATCTTCAACGCAATTCCACGGACATGGAAGTCTGTTTGTTGCCTGAGGTGTCAATGCATTCACAAAGGAATTACATCCCGCTGTCAAACATCCCTAAACGATCGGAGGCAGCTTAAGGACGCGGAAAGCCAAAACCACCGGATTGACCTTTTCATGTAAGAAAGCAGCAGCAGAATACGCTTCTTTTGTCCCGTTTTACCGTCGCCCGAAGTTCCTCAAGGAGTTCCCCGCTTTGAATACATTCCCTTGTGTTTTTGTCTATTAAAAATTTGGAGGGCAGAAACCGGAAACAACATCACAATCGGATTAAACACGCGCGCTTCTTGTTTGTCTACCTTCTTCAAACGACTTCAAACGACGCTCCGTGAACATTGGCGGAAGCTAGAGCGCTAGATATGTCTACTCAAGCTAACCGCACCGGAGCAGATAAAAAAAGGGACGCTTTTGTGTCGCGAAAGCACGCCGGCACACTCACGTTTCGACCACATTCGTCTTCATCGCACCGTGAAATGAGCTCTCTGACGGACGCCAAAAAGTGTCGTCAAATGGCACGCCAGAGATCTCTATCGGGTTGGATGGTAAATGACTCAATCAACACCACCAAGTCGGGGACCCGCGCTTGTAGCCAATGTCCACGGCGAAAAACCCCGTGCACCAGACTCCCGGGTGCAGCCAAAGGATTTATGTGCGCCGTAACCGGACCCATCAAAACCACACTTTTTTTTTCTCACACACACAAATAGGAGCACACACACACACACACACGCACGGCATGCACACGCTTTATTTGACCGAAGAGAAATGGGCTTCGAATCGCTTGGTGAAGAACAGCAATAGCAACAACTACAACAACAAAAAAAGCAGCACGGAACATGTCCAACTCTGTTCGTAGAGGCAAAAATTAAAAACCGGTTATGATCATACACACATACTGGCAGGTATGGGGAGCAACACGCTCAGTTCACAGAATAAACAGAAAAGTAAAAAAAAAAATCATACACAACATAAATGTAAAACACCTCGCCTCGTTACGGAGGTGACATTTGATAGGGCTCCACACATGTTGCACTTCACACAAGGGCGCAACCCGGCCTCTGGCGAACTTGGCGGATGTCTCATCCCAACAACGCCCCGAAAATAAAATCAAAACAAACGTACACACCCGATCCACAGAGTCCCCATCATAAACGCTCATTTAGGACATTAACCGTTTGGGTGCCCTTGTTCGGCCTGATATGCGTACCTTCACCGTGCCAGCTAATGAGCCGTACGATAATGCTGCCTAATAAGCAGGTTCGACAGGACGAACGCAAACGATGCGATCAGTTTGGCTTCCGACTTTCGGCACATGCTTCCATCCACCAAGCACGCTGAACGGAGATCGCCGTCCTCAACTGCTTCTCCCAGCTTTACCACTAGACACACTAATGGCTACAAGGATGGAACTGCATATTTGGACCGTATTTTTCCCCACAATTCCAAGCAAATCGCATATCATTGAGCGAAAGGGTCATCGCGACGATGAACTAAATGAACTCGCGCAGCCACAAACCATCCGATCATCGGCATGATTAACGATGATAGTTCGCGTCGCAATCAATCAAACCCCGAGCGAACTAGCGAAACATTCTTCCAGCCGCGAAACCTGTTCTAGCAATGCACAACACAACCTTCCAGGCGACACATTCTGCAACATGTGTACCGCACTGTGTATGGACGGTTCGCGACCAGCGCCCAACACACACCACCGAGCCACATGCCGCAACACCAGAAGCTTAGCGAAACGGAACGGGTTTTGAGATTTTTTGCGTTTCGTTCTTAAGGGTGTGTTGCCACTATCGACAAGCTTCTAATGACATTTTTGTCGTTCCTGTAGAGTTATGCTAGAATCAACGACTTGCAGTGTTTTTGGATTCAGCTGGAAAAAAAAAGGTTGAAGCTGTGTCAGCATTGAAGTTCAAGTTGAACTGGAATGCTTCGAAGGAGATTTGGAACACTTTCCAATGTCTGAAACAATTGCAAAGCTTACAATGCGTCCGTCGAGAATATTTGGGATACTGTGTGATATTGGGAAGACTTCTAAAACCTAGCTCTGCACTAAAGTTCTTGATATTGGGAAGACATTCAGACCTAGTTTTGTACATTCTTGCTCTACTTAAGCAACAACTTGCTGAGATGTCAGGTATTGGGAAGAATTCCTCTGCACATTCTTGTTCAACATTAGCAGCAACAGTAACTTGCTAAAGTTCCAGATATGTTAAAGACTTCCGCACATTACCTTTCAACTTTTACAGAAAGCGCCACTTTCTGTCGTATTCTTCACGAATTCTGGCTCAACTTGAGCAAGTAGCACAAAGCTTCTTAAGTTAGGAGGAATTACAGATATATCTCAATCAGATTTAGTTCAACTTCAAGATCCAGAATCTGGAAAGGTTTCGAAATCTTCAAATCCTCAACAAATTCCAGTGCAACTTGAAATAAATCTAGAACTGGTTAAAAGCTATACAGAAATCCCATGTAAATAAGGCTAACTCATTCAAACATTCGAGACACTCAATTGCTTTGTAAAAAGCGCGCGTGTGTGTGTGTGTAAGGATTTTTTAGTTTGACGTTGTATCCTCACCCTGTTTAAGCCATTTTGGCTGCCTGCAAAATGGCACATGCAAGTGTAAGTGCAACGCAACGTCGCAACGTCGCCCCGGCCCAAGGATCGAATGCTCGAACGATCAGCTAATCGGTCTCTCGTGCAGCGACACGAACACAACGTGCCGCCAAAGTGTTTCGGGATTGCGTGCAAACTTTTATTTAGCATACGGGCAAAACGTTAATCTTTGACTACACTTGCAACCACCGCTATCGGAATGGCAAAACGATCTGGCCGTTTGCTGGCACAGCTTCCCGCTGCTACAGAAAGGGCGCTGAGAGGCTCGCAAAGGCTGGGACGAATATAAGATATAACAAGTAATAATTGCGCAAGTGGAAAAGTTAAGAGCAATTTGGGCGATACACCGTACACGCGGAGACCATTTCCATGTTCCTCGGGCTAACAATCGTCCGAAGGATGACACGTTTCGCGTCTGCACTTGTGCAAATAAGAACAAATAATAAAATGAAATTTCAAAAAAAAACGCGACGCGCTTTACCCGCTTCTTCACAACGAGGAGTTCGAGGAGCGCTCATTCTTAACAGACATTCCACGCCAGATAAACAACGGTCTAGGTTTATTGGTAGCTCCTTCCAGAAACCTTCTGGCTTGCTCACACGGAGCCTTATTGTTTGAGCGATATAGCCAATACAGGGTAATGTTTCATGTTTTTTATTGTTCCGCCTTGTCGATCGCGCGAAACATAGCGACGAACATACGTTCCCGGGCCCATTACGCAGTCCTTAACAACTGAATAACCGTCGCAATTATTTGTTTGCTGATCGAAAACCAGTGCTACAACAATGCCACCAACTCGCCACGCCAACGTATTGGTACGAGCGCCACACCAACTTTCAGCGATCAATTCTGTCTCCCCGGTAAACCCCGGGGTTCGATTGGCAAACTGCTGCAACATGGAACGTTCTTGTGCTCGGCGAGGGATGCGTCTTTGTAAAGAATGTGTCCAACTGGATGGAGTGCTGGGAGTGCGAAAGGACACTGCGAGAGCAAAACGCTTGAAAAGAAGCTTGCACACAAACCGAATGGCACCGGTCGTAGCATTGGCAGCAGCATTGGCAGCCGCCTGCAAGAAAGGCAGGAGAACGTTTCGCAAAGAAGTAGATAATTAAATAATATAATTATGGTAATACGATGCGAGAAAGGGCTCGCTTTTTTTCGTTGTGCTTTGTTGGGTAGGACAGAGACACACAGACAGAAATGGATGGACGGACGGACAGAAGTGAGACGTAAACGCAAACAGCAGCACCACCACCACTACCAGGCACCAGGCATCAGGCTAATCATCCCGAGGAAAGTACCCGAGGAAATACGCACAAAACGGCAACAGCGTCGCTTCCAGCACATGTTGGAACTCTCCGAGCCAGGTGCCGGTGCAGGTTTTTTTTTGTTCTTTTTTTTAAATTTGGAGAATGGGGCCAAAACTTCTCAACTCTCAACTCGTGGCAATGGCGTACACGGTCGCGCCATACGAAAAGGTCGCTCACTAACGAACGAATAGCGCTGCACGGTGCGTAGAAGGAAGAAGGTTTTGATCGCCATTAAACCGGTCTTCCGCACGGATTTCCGACGATTCGGTTCCTGGTGTGCAGCTTTGCCCGATGAAATGTAGTGCAAAACGCGTGGGAAATGGAACGCTATCGGCATATAGTGCGAGGCAGAGCGCTCACGATCTCAACCCGAGACGTGGTGTGCGTGCGATGGCTTTGCGTGACGGTTAGCTAAGGTACGCTGGCAGCATAGAATTGCTACACACAAACAATGCTGTCGGACGGTAGCGAAACCAATCTTGAAGACATTGGGCCATTGGTAGGCAACAATCAATATGCTGTCAGCTTTGACTTTTGAGTCTTTTGCGGCTACTGCGGGAACTCCACGCTTGTTGGCTACTGACATGATCATCTGTTTAGGGAATGTTGGTGCTGTTTGACACTTACCTCCGAGATGCTGCGGTTCGGCGACATGGTGCGCCACTCCCGGCGACCGTCGGTGTATCGGCAGGGGCACGCTGGAGGTCCCCGGTGCGGACGCCATCGATCCGGTGGAGGAGTCGCAATCAAACGATCTCGTCTGAGAATTATGAATCATATTATGCTTCAGGTCTTTCAGCTCTGATAGCTTTGGTATGTGAATGTTAGCTACCGGCTCCGGTGGTACCTCGCCCTCGTTCAACGCCCTCTGCTCGTCCTGCGTCTGGGCACGTCGCAGTGCGGTCTGCAACGCCATCACACGCTGTCGCTCGGCGGTCAGGCAGCACTTCTCGCAGTGGCAGGTGCGGTACTTGCAGTAGCGCTTGTGACCCTTCAGCCCAATCTTCAGCCCGTGGTTGCGGCAACGGGCGCAGTTCGGCGGTGTTCGCGGGTTCAGCGAGTTGTTGCTCGAGCTGGACGCACCGTTGCCGTCCGTGCGCGAATCGTACCCGGAGTCGGACATTGCTTCCGCCCAAGGGTCCTGCGACACCATTGAAAGTAGTCGCTGTGGTTAACGCGCGTAGTTGCTAAGGATGCTAAGGTGCGACTCTCTCTCTCCCGACCGTCGCCGAATATATCTCTCTTTCTCCTTCCCTTCACTCCTGCCGACTAACTCTCTCTCTCTCTCTCTCTCTCTCTTTCCTTTCCTTTCTTTACCTAACCTCAACTTCTTCAATTCCTTGAGCTTTCTACTCCAACTTTTGTCGGAGCGACTTGGCCTATTCTGTCACGATCCTCTGATCGATGCACTTGCATTTACTTTCGTCCTGTGACAACCGAATGTGTGTGTGTGTGAGAGAGAGAGAAGCTCTCTACAAGACAAGCGAACTCCACACAGCGAACTCCACACAGGATCTTGGACACGAAAGATGGAAATGGTAAACTTGAAGCGTCACCGAGTTAGTCGATCACAATCAAAGAGTCTTTTTGCTCTGTTATAGCCTCGCGTATTTCACTGCTATCGCCTCGGCTAATGCTAATCACCCTGCCTCTGACTTTGGTGCGCTCCCTTCTGACTCTTGCTGATGCTCTACCGCGATTCCTCTCAAAGACTCCTAACACGACACGGGGGGGGGAGGGCGGGGGAGGTTTTGCTCGGTGTCACACACTCGTGCACTATCTTCCTTTCACAGACAGTCAGCTATGATGTACGCTTTGCACATCGCACATCAACAGTTGGACGCTTGCTCAATGTACAATCCTGCCGAAGCTAGTTCGAGCTCGCGCGAATCGTTGGCTACGACGTGTGGCATTGTTTCATTTGCGAGCGAATCGCAGCACATCTAACAGAAGTACAATGTTTTCTTTTTTGTTCTTCTCTCTCTCCACTCGGGTACGATCGTTCGCGGACTATCGGGAAGGTTGGTTGTTGTATGCGGCGTTACAGCTGACCTGCAAGATGGATTTTGAAAACAAATTTGCTCAATCGTTTGCCAAACAGCAAGTTTATATAAATACATCGGAAAACAAGAAATTGTGACCAATTGCAATAAAAAAACGATCATTTCATTTACTTTCATCCTAAATGATATTCTACCGCAAGGAATAATGATCTAACCTTTGATTAATAATCTTTTTTAAATGATAACTATTTGAAAGATGAAAATACCTTGAATGGATTGAATATTCAAAAATAAGTAGTTTAACTAAGTTTAACTTAATCATTTACAATTATTTTAGCATAAAATCACTTATTAAATGCACAGGGCAAGATAAAGTAAGTACTCTCCATCATCAAAATCATTCATCAGAAAAGGTGTTGGGCTTAGGAAAAAGGTAATGAACTGAAATTGTTATTGATTGATAATTACGTATTTTGCGTTTTTTTAACATTTATAAAGGTTTGTTTACTGATGTTTTTTTTATAAAAATTTTAATAGAATAAAAAAGTATTATTAACAGCCATTAGCAAAACAATCAAAATGTTTTTAATGCTAAATCGAGATAAACAGCAATAAAACAATGAAGATGATCATTGTTATAGATAAAGGTATTTTAACAATTTAGAAGTTTTCTAACCACGATACTCATTATAATGCAGATTTTAATTTAAGATTAAGGTTTTCTTACCAATTTTTTTTTATAAAATTAAAAAACAACCACGCTTCTTTCAGATCGAGTCTTACATTTCAATCTATATAATAAGATATTCCTATCATAATTATTATTAAACCTAATCTGATTGGAAAAAAAAGATCCAGATTGTCTTAACAGGAATGGGGTGATCGTCTAAGAATTAATTTTCTACTTCAAACAACATTTTCCAGAAACCACTTATCGCAAGCTAAGAAACAATTACAACACACACAGAAAAATCTCAGATTTCTCGAAATCGGCATCAAAAAAGTTCTGCAGGTTAATGATGAGATAGATAAATTTCCAAAATTGGGTGAATTTTCGGCCCGATAAAATAGATAAAAAGCGTTTGTGTTTGACTTACCATTTACTGGTGGTACGATACACGATTTGCTTTCAATTGGTTTTGTTATATTTTCCTAAAGATTTTTCTGGTTTCTGTTTTCTTCCTAAAACACCAACATACGCGCTGCATTCAACCTTTAAAAGGTGACCGTGTTTTCTTTTGTTTTACTTCACTTCACTCAACTCAAGGTACTATTATCTATTTGAATAAAACTCTCGATCACACCTGGCGCCACTCTGTTGGAGGAAAAAAAGAAGGATTCACAAAAACACTCAAGCACACGATAAATGCACTATATTTTTAATTTTTTTCGCTCTTTCTTTTTTCTCTGTCGCAAGTTTTAACACATCACACCACACACGTGGGGGCTCGTCTGCTGGACGTCTGCATCATCCCCTTGCAAATTGCACTACGATGAGGGAGTTGGGTGGGGGGGTGTTTTTTTCTTTTTCACTTCCACATCGCCCAATAGTGCCAAAGTGCAGTGATTCCTTCAACGAAACGTGCGCGCCCCAAACACACGCACACACACAGCACACATCTACACACACACACGCGCGCGCGAATGCAAAATTGTCGAAAATTAATCGAAAGACTTTCGTCGTAATGGAGCGATCGTTTGGCTTCTTGGCTGACACTTCTTGTACGCGACCGATCAACAATAAGACGAAACAAAAACAAAAAACAGTAAGTAATACTAATAATTTCGCACTCTGCGCTTATCTGCGCTGTTGGTGAGAATCAGTTGGTGGAAAATTCGAGCTGATTTTCGTTATTATTTTCTTCTACTTTTGTTTTTGTTGACCGGTTTTGCGAACTCGATAGCACCGGTTAGGCGGGGAGGAAATGTTTGCACCACGTTATCGGCATACACATAAGCACCGGGGCCGAACACAGGAATCACAGTACACACGTGTGCACGTTGTCGCGCACGTCCGTTATCAAAACAGTGCGCGGTCGGAACACTTTTATTTGTTTCGTTTTGATTTTTTGGGTCTTGTTTTTTGGGGTTTTAGCGTCAGTGTGGCAACACATCGAACGTTCGTCTATTTTGTCAGCCGCACAAAAGTTGCCGCGTTTTCGCTAGTTTTATTGACGAAAAACACAACAAATATGCAATCCCCACAAACACACACACACACGCACGGGACAATCGGTACTATCTGTATTTACACACCGCTCAGGATTTATTCGACAACCGCACCGCGAGACGTCTTCGAACGCACAAAAAACTGGGAACTCCTTTCGCACCGTGCTAGGGTTCGTTGTTTGTGGCTCATTGTTCTTTTTTTTTTTGTTTTTGGTTCTCAAACACGTGCGCTACCCCGGTTTTGGTGTTACGTTCCTTAGTCGAACAGTTCCCCTGCTCGACAGTCGGCCACTTGCACTTAGCTTCAACCACGATCGGGGCTCGATCGTCGATTGTCGCTGCCACACACCTTAGCGTAAAGACATTTTTACCGGCGGCTTCCCTTTGTAGGGCTGCTGGCCAGCACGCGGTATGTTCGCCGATTCGCGTTCACACTGTCGGGCACCACGGTGATACACGCTGTGTGCAACGCCACAATACAACCCAAACAGTTGCGCCCTTTCTTCCGACAAAAAAAAACAACACGGCGTTAGACGGCGTACAACGGTGGCTGATTGTTTTAGCGTGCCAAGTGTGCCCAGGCTTCTTCACTGGCTGCTCTCGCTAACCGACACGATGCGATGGGAACGATGCTGCGGAACAAACTGCAGTTCGCCAAGTGCATCGCCGACACGCAATGCA
>STHB01020983.1:0-11903 GCA_018908115.1 Anopheles rivulorum
CGCTTTCGGGGCGGAAGCTGATTGCGTTATCGGATGTGCATAATCGAGGCGATTCTGGCCTAAGCGCGCATGCTAATGATTTTTGTGTGACTTGCAGCTAAGCCGTTACCGAGACAGTGATAGAGTGTCCGCTATCGGTAGATAGCAAGGAATATTTCCCTTGGTGTACATCGTGAGGGTATTGGTGCGATAAATTTGGCTATTTACTTGCATTTGTGACCCGTTTGTCCAGTGCAGTGCTCGGGTTTGTGTTTTGTGAAAGTGAACATTGCACCAGAACGAAACGCCTGCTCCTGCGTAGATCGTTAGCGATCTCGCTGGTTGAACGCGCATTGGTGGTGCGGACATCGTTTTATGGATACAGCAGGAGATCAAATAGTACCGTCCACAAGCTTTTGGGTAATGCAGGTAAGTTTGTCAACGATATGGGTTTTTTACTCGCTGTTTTTTTTTTTAACAAGAGTTGAGTGTGGAATAGAATTAAATTCTACAAATAAAAATAAAAATTTATTTTTTTTGTATAACTCTATTAGTGTCAAAACATTTGCTCTTTTTATCATCAGTATTGTGTCATTGCATCAACTTCATTTTTTTGCAATGATTCCTTTCTACCAGTTTTTTTGTTTGAATTAAACCATTGTAAAAACATTTGCCATAAAACGATAAAACGATTGGTGTAATTACGACATTTACAACACTATTAACCAAAGTGGATAAATTGCCCAAGGATGTTTTTCCTTTATGGTACACTTGTCCAGTAGCGTCACTACCCACTTGTGCTTTACGATGGGCATTGCAAAATCCACCGTACCACAATAAACGCATCGCGTCTCGTTAGCCCGGCAAACCGATTGAAGATGCGCTCACTTTCTACACAAATATTTGACGAAAGATGCCACCGGGCTGGGCCCGAAGCGGAACGCCATTGCCGCATGTCGTGACATTCCGACGGTCTTTTGCTGCGTTAACGCGATCGCTGCGCGCTGCCATACGCCACGTGCATTTAATTATTGGCTTTAGGCGAGCGTGCGCGCGAGCGCGCGCGTTAAAAGCCTTACCATTGATAGGTAAAATAAATTATTATCGATTGAGTCTACTCGAGAGAGAGAGAGAGAGAGAGAGAAAAAAAAATCACCCAAACAGATGGAATAGTGAGGAAGGCATAACAAACCGAGTGAAGCAAGCTTCGCCAGCTCTCGGAAAATCAATGATTTCTATCAATAATCCACGCTGTCCGACAGTGAGCGGAATCGTTGCTTCTTCCTTCGGTTGCGTACAAGCGTGTGCCACCAATCATCACAAGGAGCGAATTCTTGCGCCGACCAACGGTCAGTTGATGGTGGATCATCAATAAATTAAGCCCTATAGAGATGCCGTGTCGCGGCACCGGTCTCATGATGATGGTGATTAGTTTGCCTCATCGACCGCGCGTACCACGATCGTCTCGCATGCGATGCTGTACGAATCGCCCAGACTGATCGTCTCGGTGGGCTGAACGGCACGCTCATCCAGCGAGTGCTGAATGCGGGAGAAGAGCGAACAAAACAAAAAAAAAATCCAGGGCAAATGGTGCACGATTGCCGCAGGTTGCCCGCCTAGGATGCGCAGGCAAACGAGCCGGATACAATCGCAACCCGCGCGAAGGTGAGCACAGGAAGCGACCAGAACGTCATGTCGAATAAAAGTGAAAGAAACGCGGACGGTGCAGTGCGATCGGTATGGGTCGATGGTTTTATGTGTTTGTGTCCGTGAGTGTTAGGTTTATTTTTTTTTATTTCGGGTGGCTTTAATCGATGGATAAATTATGCGAATTTTACAGCCCCACGTCGATCGATCAAATAAATCGATGACCATGATGATGATGACGGTGTCGTTTGGGCCGTGAATTTCCATATCAGCTGCTCGTGCCGAGGGTCAGGTGTGCTCGAAATAATCGTTGAACCGATGATGGAGTGTGGATGGTCCGATGGCAACGGTGACGCTAGTTAATGTGCAATGCCATGCGGTGCATAGAGTGAACCATTTGGCTATGCTCATTTCTTGGCAAATGAGCACAATTCGTCTTTTGTTTCTAATCGCAAACGACCCGAGATTATCGTCACCGTTGATATCTTCTTTCCCAAAATGGTCGTTAAGTGGCCATTTAGTTTTGCTGTTGTTGAATGGTGTTTTTTTTTCAATATGCAAATCAGTGCTAAATAATTTCGTTTTAGCGTAATAAGTTTGCACTTTATTTGTTAAATGCATTGTTCAAATGAATAGTCTGTTACTTATCTCGGGACAGGACAAACTTCAGAATAAAGTGAGTAAATGACACTATCAAGAACAAATACATTTCAATATAAGCTTGTTTAGATATACAAATCCGCTCTTAAAAAAATGGAACAAATTCAAATCAATCAATTTTGTACGAGAAAGTTTGATTGTCATTGAATTATCGGTAACATAGAATAAGTCGTTCAGAACAGCAACATATTACACCAAAATTAGGCAATTTCAGTCATATATTACTGGCAAACTCTCTTCCAATAATAGCGCACAAGTTGACCGTACTCTACATCGAAGGCTTAAATCGTGAGGAAAAATTATAAAAATTCCACAAAACTTTCTCGAGCTAATAGTCGATATCAATTTCATTCATTTCTCACAAATGTTATTTAAGTTGCGTAATCCAAACCTTCGCTCCACTAATATCTTCGCAGAAATCGCTAGTTGATGTATGATGCTGTATTATTAATTCAAATGAAGTGATTGAAGCGTTTGCCATAATAATGACATCTCAATAAATCTATGCTTCAGGCAAACTTTACGTCCTGAAGGCTTTGGAGACAGACGTCATGCATAAGTCATACACGTACAAATGATCAACATTGATAGGTTTATTGCTGGAGAAGATCGTGATATCGAATGGGAGGCAGATCTACTAAAAGAAGCTATCTCCATAGAAAATGTGTGGATCTCCATTCTCAACTAAACAATCCACAACATTAAATCCTTAACGATCACAGGGGAATCTCTGCATTATGAGTTTAGAGAAGGATACAGTAAGGAAAGTAAGGCATTTTGTTGAAATTATGTGAGTACGATCATTATGTTATGAGATTCAAGAGGAAGAATGTACTTAAAGGTCTTACATAAAAAATAACAAACATCGGAAACCCCTGGTGATATGAGTTAATTTAATTACCATTGTTAGCGTTTGATCATCGTACAAGCACGCGTGTTACGAACGTAACCGCACCAGCATAGCAGCATGGTAAAGGTTAAATGTCAGCATCTCACCTGCTCACTAGAAATCGAGCCTGAAACCCAGCACCAAATCTCGATCGGCACCAAACCAAACCGAACCGAAAAAAAAAATACAAACCCGTTTTGCGCAAGCATGCAGCCACATAATGACATTAGTGAAAAACATTTTTCCCCTTGGAGTCGGTACGAAGCCCGTTCGTGATACGGCCGCGGATGCGGACTGATGCTACTGCCAGCCATGGGTGTTGCAATCGCGATACTTTCCGTGTACCTTGTGTACTTTTTTTTCTTCTCCTTTTTTCCTTACCCCAAATGTCAGCCACGATACCCTCGGCACAGGGCGATGCGATTTCGTACTGCTGCACGGTACCGTGCGCAGGTGCAACTGCATTTTTCATGATTTTCCACATTCCCGGTGTGGCAGTGTGGCATTATGCAATCGTTCGCGATGTCGGTTGCAATTTGCTACATCCAAATGCAGCCCCGCACGCCTCGCTGTGTGCAACAAACCCCCCCTTTTTAGTAGGGAAAATGGATGGAACACACCAATGCATCGATGTGTTTAGTCAAATGTCACACCATTGACACATTACCGTATTTTTGTTGCTGTTGTTGCTTAAACGCTTCTTGCTCGTTTTTGTTTGTTTGTTTCCTCTATTACATATAACCACCCGCATCCACCCGTTTTCCCCCCACCCCTGTTACTCATTCCCCAGGTGAGAGAGGACAGATAGGGGGGGGGGGGGGGAGAGGGGGTACATTGTGTGCCAGTTTTTGTTTTGTTTTGTTTTCCTGTAATTCCTTCGTCTATTCTTCTAGCCGCCGAGTAGCTATGAGAAGTTGACGCAGATCAATTGGAAGATCATGTGATCAGTAGCACGATAAAGTAACATAAAAAAGACGTATCGCGAAAACAAAACACTGCTAGTGCGGTAGCATTCAGGCCCATACATCCCCATTGTGCCTCGGTAAACGATGTCCAAGGGTAGCCATACATATTAGCCATCCGCCTTTGCCATCTTACTACCACTGGGAGGGAGTACCGTCTTACGAGGAGTTTTTTTTTTCAAATGCTATTTATTTGTTACGCTTTCCACCCGCCAAACGATTAGTAGCCAAGTAGAGTGACCTCGTGGAAGCGAATCATTCCATTATCCAAAGGGGGACGATTGTTTTGCTCCAAACACACGAATGACTTCTAGGTGCGCAAGCGCACGAACAGCGCGACCTCTGACGTATTCCAGCAGCACTGGCGGTGTCTTTTGCTCCATTTTCATTCGCTGCTGTACTGTTATAAATCGTTCATTTGCCACCAAGGAAAATAGGACAAGTCGCGAGCTTTATGCTCCACTTACGATATTGTAAAGCATTTGCTGTTCCATTGCATTGTACCGAATTTAATTGACCGAAAGTGTTGGGTGGCTTATTAATGTAAAGAAGCCTGTTTTTTTGTTGCTTTCGGATAAAGAAGGAGAGGAGCAAAAACTGATCTTGCAGTTGCGAACGTTGGAAAATTCCGCCACCAAACAGAGGCGGAAATTAAAACAAATTCAATTATAGATAATGTCGGTGCGATAGCGTCAACTGGTGTGTCTTTTCTACCTTTGGGCCACTTCTTTGGGACTCCAGGTCGATCCACCCCATCGTTCATGTCGATCGTCAACATGCTTGCAGAATGGTGGCGTTGAAGGTGGCAACAAAATGCGCTACGGAGTTGCACAGTGCCGAACAGTGCCGGGGCAGCAAAGAAACATGAATAATTGCATTAAATTTTGTGCAAATGATTCAATTCTTACCGTTTCAATTGTTCTGCTTTTGCACCGCGTTCCACCGTCTCCTGCGCCAACAGGAAGCTCGGTGGACAGCTTGTACAGTCGCAGGTCGTCAGGTTTGTCTGGTTTGCAACGCAGAGAGCCTCCGGGTAAAGGCTGCAGTTGGTAATAGGCACAACGGTGAACAACAATCTGATTAATAAATTGAATCACGATTTTCTTCCTGCCACGATGTGGTGCGGTTTTGCGTTTTTCGGTTCGCTTCTCTGGTTCTCTGAGCTTTATTTATTTTACTGCCAAGAACAGCACGCAGCAATCAGTAATGGCAACGATTTGTCGCCTCGTCATGATGTTGAGCAGTGTTGGGGGACCTGGGATGGATTTTTTTGTGTTTGCTGTTTTGGTGCAACTGAAGGATTGGTAGTGACATAAACATGTATTTCTATTACCCATTGGAACAATATTATCCGTCAGAGTCGGTGAATAATTGTCGATTAACGGGCAAAGGATACTGCTATGCATTCCTATAAAGGTTGGTTGAAATTGGCAGCATAACGTAGTTTTATCGTTTTTTAATTCATTTTGTTTGTAATTTGGTTTCTCTCAAAGCAACAGCAATCGTATAAACGTTAAGCGGAAATGAGTGTTTCAATTAACAAGCGTTGTACAACAATGAAACAAATGTATGGAGTCGATCCTTTAGAGGCGCTGTGGGTTCTTTAAATCGTTCTAATGCTGATACATCGTTTTTCCAGCACCATTTGCTGTACGTTTCCGATGTTATCGTCCGATAAAACCAAGGTATATAGACGACCCACATAAGGCATATTTTCAACGACTTGAGAAACTGATTAAAATGCCTTGAGCTATTCAAACACTTGAGTTTAGGAGTGATTGTGGATTCCATTGGAAATAAATGATTTCAAGCAAACTCATGGAGTATGGAAGAAAAGCGAAGTTATTATAAAGTTGAAAGCAGCTAAGAATCGGTCAGCTTCTTCACTTAATAATTATTAAATTATACAATACTATCGTAAAGCGCACCCCTCAGTAACTCAAGCCATCCCATTATTATTGATACACTTTCGATACAAAACTCAACAGGTGCATAACACATTGACCTCCGTGCGCATTAAATACGGTCCCTTCTGCTCCCTGCATAAATATGTTTTCTGTTTTATGAACAATGCGCGCAAAGGGGTTCCCATTCGACTGTTGCTCCGTAACCACTTGTGGAGTTTTGGGAGGGCGATTTTTAGTTGTTTTTTTTTTTGTTTTAACCAATCACCGGAACATATTGCAACGCAAAACCGTGGAAGGGGAGCTAAACTGAGGTCCAACAGGTCAAATTGGGAATTGATCGATCTATCAACCTCGATCAAACAGCAAACTCCCTCGCTTTGCATTAGCGTTGAAATGGTTTTGGGGCCATTCGGGAAAGACAATGCGGGACCGTACGGCCCGCACGGCCCTCCCTCCCTTGTGAGTCAACGGGCGTGAAATTCATGTGAAAAATCGATTTCCCTATTCACCTCGGAACCAACTGGGACTAATTGAATGCGACATGGGAAAACCCGATTTGCCCTTATCCCTACCGCGTGCATTTATTTTACCCGGCTCGTTCAACAACGCCAATAACTGTTGCTGAATGGTTTTTTGGAAGCGTTTCCGCGGTGAAAACTCGATAAAACAATGAGACAGAGAAAGAGAGAGAGAGAGAGAGAGAGAGAGAGAGAGAGAGAGAGAGAGGGGGGGGGGAAGGGAAACAGTATGACGTACGAAGAATCGCCTCATTCTCGATGCCAACAGCGTTGGAGGCGTTGGCCTCCAAGAATCAGGTTAAAGCGTTGCAGTAACTTCGCTCCCAGCGCTGTGACACGTGAGGAAGTTCCTGAGCGTGTCCGTGCTCATAATTAATCAACTGCAACGCGAAAACGCGCGGCAAACACTGCTCCGGGAAGGCTACTACTAGCAGTCACTGCAGTGCCATGTGTTGGAGGCTTCTTCTTGGGTCGCTGCCTACGCACGCCTTGACTGCAGCTTTATGATACATCCGCAAGCGATGTGCGATCTGTCGTGGTCTACTCGTAGAAGGGAAATTATTGCGCATACGTTTAAGCGTCAAAATCCCTCGGCACAATTGTGCAACCGGTGCGCGAACCAATGGAAACCCGACTGAGACTGTTGTAGTCCGGGAGTCGTTGGATCGTTCGGATTGACTAACACAAGTTACCCTCATGTCTGCGATGAGATTTGTTGCAAATGCATCACGCTCGGCTTGCTGTTGAATTAGACGTTGGTGGGCAATATTGCGAACAGATGAAGCTTAAATTCTCGTTGCTATAAAAATGGTCTTAAGGGAGGTTTAGAGATTGACATTGGGTCAGTCATTCGTTCAAGCATGGTATTAAAAATATAAATAATAATATTATAATTAAACAACATAACTCACGCCACAATGCGTTCATTTGCAAAACAAAATACGATAATTAATAGCAATACCATTTACTTCGTTGCAAACAATAATTTGTTTTGCAAACTTATGTTATTGGATTCACCCCCCCATTCTGCAGCAGTCGGTCCAATCTCTTCAACGCTATGCTCGGCAAAGACACCGGCCGTATGCTTATCCATCCATAATACACGATTGCTCAGTGAGCATGAAAACGGTACGTAAACGTTGCGGGGATAATATGTATTTCCGTTCCGATGCGGCAACGGCAAGCGGATGCACCGAAGCGTGGTAGCAAACGCCGCTCGGCTTCCAAATGCCCTTTTCCGAATGCCGTTTCAATATTTCGTGCTGCCTACCGTGTGTGCCGTCCGCATGTGATGCGAAGGTTCACAGCAATCTTTGCGGTGCAAAAAAAAGTACACTCGATGGCTTCGATCCAACCGAAATGTGTTTCCAAACGAGATTGTACCCGGTGCAACCCACGGTCAGCCGAATGAAATCCACCCCAATAGCTTACCGTAATGAGTGCACGAATTTATCACCTTTTAGGGACTCGTAACTATGCAACTGTTGGAATGGTATTAAAAGATATTTAAAAAAATCGCCTTCCAACTTGCCAACTTGCTTTTGGAGTGGGCTTTGTGCTAAAGATGCGATTGTGCAATAGTTGCTGTGCTCCGAGAGCTTCGATCCGTACGGTTCTAGCTGGAGTCAATAGTGTATGAGCACCTACAGCATGTATTAATTCATTTCCATCTGCACTGATCGTACCGCACGATGCCGAATAGAAGCGCGTTCCATCGAGTATCCAATTCCGGCAAGATTGGTTTCAACCGATGCTGCCTGATGCAGACAAAACCGATACGGTACGATCATCATAAACATCTATTTCTTTGCCTTGCGTTGCACCCAGCTCCACTACGGTGGAATGTGCGGTACGAAAAATTCGACGCCTAGCAGGGCATCATCATGTCATCGTTTTCATGTTCGTGCGAATGACGCTCGAAAAAGCGTGAAAAGCGCAGTACGTGGGCACCCGCGAAACGCGCCAAGCTTAAACCGTGGCCCATGGTCCCATAATGGCCACCCCAAGGGGTCTCCTGTGGGCCGTGGAAAAGAAAAATGGAACCCGGCGGAGGCATTTGCTGATTGGCAGGAAATCCGTAGCCCGGTCGGGTGCGAGCGGTGCAAGCGACACGGAGCGCGCATGGAGACATCTCGCAATTAAAATTCGCTAATTCCTTTGCCACATCGGGTGCAGTGCTCGGTACCCAGCCCAGGCAGTAACTTGACTTGGTGTGCACAAAACAAACGCTGGTCTGGCTGATGATTCATCCATACGTTCGGCCGGCGGCGCTTGCGGCAGTGGATCGCCCGGGTTGGTTCGGCTAAGCGCGTTGCTGTGTAGTAATTGTGAAAACCAATAACCGACTTATGATGATGATGATGTGGTTTGGGTGAGTGAGCGGATATGTTCAGCCGGCTCAGCCTGAGAGTGTGCTTTTTTTTTGTGCAACAGACAGTCCGCGGTGATTTAGGATTCAGGGCGAGGCTTCAGGTGGAAAGTGATAAACTGCCTGGCACGGTAGAACGAAACGAGATGCGCCTGTTTCGCTCGTTGCGCTTTGTCATTTATCTGGCAGAACGAATCAAACCGTAAACAGTACGGCTTTAAAGGGTTTCACTTTAGCTGGTGTGTCGCAATTGATTCGATCTGGTTGCATGTTATTAAACATGGTGGGAAAATGTACAAGTAGTTTAAGTAAACAAAATAGTAGTTTTAAATGAGTTTTAGTATTTTTTCCAAAACAAAACACATAATTTAACTAAAAACACTGCAAACCCGTTGGCGCAAATTTTCAGCAAACCAGTATTTTGTTTACACTTAAAAAATCAGTATGTTCAATTTATTAGTTATCTAAACCGTTGATCGCCGCTTATCCGGGTGACTTTTAAGTTGGTGTCGGATTAATCGTGTTGCTCCAAAATGACAGATGTAAAGAAGATTTGACGTTTTATCACAACAAAAAAAAATGATAGCCATTATTTAAAACTTTATCGTACGTTTAACAAAATTATTAAAGCAAAACGTTTTATCCGTGTTGCCCGATGCATGTGTATGAAAAAATGAAATTTCGAATTCTTGCATTTATTACGCAACCTAGTTTAACAACACCATTTTTTTTTGACTTATCTTATCAACAAGTTAACGTTTATACTGCTTAAAAGTTTAATTGCTTATTGATAAAACCGTACTTCCTTCCATGGGAAGTTGATAGTCTATTGATTGGTGCAATAGCATAGCATTTTGTTGATTTCCGTCCCGTTCGTTAATGTGTTTTCCCATCGACCCAACATAAATGCTTTCCATCGAGTGCATTCATCCTTAACGTAATGGGGTAGCTTACGGACAAACCGAACGCATGACCGGAGTAGCCAGTGAAGCGAAAAATATTCATGCTTCGACAGCGAAAGGAATAAATTAGTTTTAATATTCAAAACGAACAAAAAAAACCAGAATAGCCTCTCCGGTCGCGACAATGGTAGGTAGATGCGTGGATCACATGTCACGAAAACTAAGAAAAAGGGCAGTGAGGTCATGTAGCGTATCATTGCACTTATGAGCGAACTAAGGGAACGAACCGAAATCGATTATAGTGTTCCCCAAAAAGCTA
Organism: Anopheles rivulorum; assembly: GCA_018908115.1. Classification (NCBI taxonomy): domain Eukaryota; kingdom Metazoa; phylum Arthropoda; class Insecta; order Diptera; family Culicidae; genus Anopheles; species Anopheles rivulorum. Next base: position 10,152 of record STHB01020983.1, read on the forward strand.
TAATGCTCATCCAGCGTATACACGAGCGATAGGAAAGTCTCCACCGGCGGAAGTTGAGCATCTAAATAGCACCAAGAACCGTGGTACTTCCGCGGTATACGTCAAAAACGTCAAAAACAAGCAAAAAAAAAGGCCCATCCACCATCAAATTCACTTCAAAACATCCGCAACGGAAAGCATCAAACATCGAGGGTCCCATTTCTTTGCAGGGCAGTTTTTGACGCCAGCACGTGGAGCTAATGTTTTTTTTTTTCTTTGGGAGGACAAATACAATGAGTACGCGTTTTCAGAGCATCCCGGCCGCGGATGTTTGCGTTCGTTCGCGAATGGGCAAATATCCGCGCGACTGCAGTGTTGGTAACGTGCGCAAACAATCTATGGCTTGAAGCTCGAAGGGAAAGAGACAATTTGTTCGCAGTAAAGCACACACGGAATGCGCATGCCGAGGAATGCAAATGGCCGACCTCGGATCGATGAGCTAGTCTTCTCGGCTACGCTACCGCTCTATGTGTTACACATAAAACTATATTCTGTTGCATATTCTGGTAGGGAACTTCTATTTTCGACGCATGTCAACTGTTCATAACTGAAATCATGCAGAATTGGAAGGAAAGCGTGTCTAGTGTCTTAAAGCCGACTAGTACCAGCAACGACCAGGGGCTGTTTCATGCTCGAAGGAAGATGATATTTATGTTGCAGGAAATGGTGAAGCAAACAAGCATTTTGTACGTGCGTGTGTGCGTGTCTATGTGAGCGCCTGTCTGTTCGGCAACTTCCTCCGAGGGTGGCCATTACTTTGTAGATACGCTGGAATTTGGCCACCCGCCTATGCACCCACTCTGGAGCTTTCTCTCTCTCTCTCTCTCTCTCTCTCTCTCTCTCTCTCTCTCTCTCTCGTTCTTTCAGTTGTCTAGATTCAGACGCTTCTGCAAAGCGGGTTCGCTATCCTTTTCCCCGCTAGCGCGAGCATCGGGTCGATACTCGCATACAAAAGCATAAACCGAAGCGGTAAAGTGTTATTATGCGCTCGACTGGTCAAACAAATAAAACTCTTCCCTCGTCGGCGGAGACGCGGGAAGTCGGAAGAGCTGGTGGTGCGCACAGGTCGGTCGGAAAGTTGTTGTTGTTGTTGTGTTTTTGGCTACAGAAAGACACAGACACGGTACGGAACAATCCATCCGAACAGTCCAAAAATCGTACGCACCGGTGACATATGATCAAGTTGCGTGGCATCGCCGTATTCCGTAACGATCGGGATGCGTGTATGTGTGTGAGTCGTTGTCTGCTTGGCGTTATTTGTGTGATTGGTTGGGGTGAGTTAACCGTGCTCTTGCCGTCAGCAAGGGAAAAAAGACAGCATAATAAAAACGACGACCTAAAACATGTACCGGAATTTTTATGATATTTTTGTCCAACGGGTTCGAAACGAGTTCGATTAGACCGGAAATGGTTTGAGCTGGTGCTGTACCTATACCCCTGTATGCGCGGCCATCAGCAAACAGAAAAAGATGGAATTTCGACAGAGAAACTCTAACCGTACGTTGACGTACTTGTCGTCAGGAACAAAGCACTGTAATGTAAGTATCGCATGGCTGCGCAAAAAACCTTCCCTCCCCATCCCACAGACACACACACTGGCAAAACGGCCGACATTTTGTACGCCCGGTAGCACCGCCGAGGGTTTGAGGGTTCGGGTTTAGCTTTTTTTTCTCGCTTCTTTTTTATGTCATCATCCAACATTTGCCACCGAAC
>STHB01020999.1:0-11901 GCA_018908115.1 Anopheles rivulorum
GACACCGTTCGGTGTCATTCTAATGACATGACAAGCCCACCATGGTTTTGTCGGAGGTAGAAAAATACGCTTATTGGAGCTCGTTTCATTGTACTTGGAATACAATTTCCACTTCATCTATGCTACAGATTTAAAGGGAACTATCGATAACGCTTTAACAAACCCAACACGAGAAGCAATTGTTTAGAGAAACGATCATCAACATCGAACGATTGTCTGCATCAAAGCAGGACAACAATTTCTCCAGTGATTTTGCGACACACCGCTTTACCATACCGTTTGTTCAAATTTAATGCTTCGTTGCATGACACCGCTTCCAAGCCAAATGATCGCTAGCAATTCGCTCTATCACCTCATCACAGTGCGCACAAATTAGCACAATTGACTTGCCCCTGCTCGGTAGCGATCAAAGGGATGCATGATGTTTGTAGTTCCACTTTTCTTCGCTTTTGGTGAAAGAAAAAGCGCTCGATCTGCACGATTCCACCACACACTGTTCCGCTTTCATCCTGCCTCCATCGCACGCATACCTGCGCTTGTGTTCATTGTGATGATTGAATTTTCTCCCAACCATCATTAGCTGTTGACTCAACGCTGAATGCGTCAAGCGTTTGCGTGTTGTATTGGCGAAACGAAGATCGAATTGTGGCATCGTCCGGCAGATGCAAATTTCATCCCGGTCCCTCGTTCGAGTTCCCACTCGAGTTCCCAGCCAGCTTTAAACGGGACACGGTGTGGGTGGCTTGTGGGGTGCGACGCAGGACCGGGCCGTACCGCTCGGCTGAACCATTTGTTGCTGCCTGGGAAGGGAGTCAAGCCGCACCGGCCATGCATCCCCTTGACATCCTTCCCCTTCCATATCCCCCCCTCACACACACACACACACACACACACACATACCAAGTATCACTAGTGTTTTGCCGCTCAGGCAAACAATGTCGGCAGAAAGGAAACACAAACAATGGAAGAATGGCTGAGAAGACACAGCGACACAGAAATGGGAACGGGCGCGACAAAGGCAACACTCCCGAATGGATGAAATTGAAATTTGCATTCACGGTTTTCTGTTTATCGAAAGCTGTCGATTCGTTCCTTAAACATACCGCACCGGGCCTTGTTGTAGGGTGCCGGGTCCGGGCTGGGTTCCCCTCCCTCTCCCACCCCCCACCCTCCTCCCCATTGCTTCGTTATTTGTAGCATTCCTTGGAAGTGCGCGCGGTACCCGATGATGTGTCTTCGGTTTTGCAGCATTACTTGTCTACTTTGTCCTGCAATCTCGAACCCTCGCCAACACGCTGGCAGCGCCGGTTTTTGCTATCGGCCGCATGTGCGCGCCGTTGTTTGTGTACGGCGGCGCGTACTTTTAACCGGTTAGTTGAGTGTTTGTGCAAGCGAAATGTGGCTGGCACGGGTGGGTGGTGGGAGGTGTGGGACGTGGGTTGCCAGCCCGCTACAGGGACACGGTGCACAAAACAACCTTCCGTACAACTTGCACAACCCCCGTTTTCGCCTTGCCGTTCACCACCCAACCGTCCTATCCACTGGATAGGGTTGGTGTATGGGAACATTTGTGCCATGATTGTATTGCCCCGGCTGTACACATCACCATCGGTCGACTCCTCCCCCCTCCCGTTTCCCCGGATGCTTGGCATCGTTAGACGCAAACAGTGTGCCGGAATGATACCGGGCCACATCGACAATGGCCCGGTGACAACAGTGCGGACGACAAAGGTAACAACGATCGTTTTGAAATGTCACCATGGTGTCGCCTGTTCTTGTGCTAACATTGCGTTGGTCTGTTGGGTCGGGATCGACCCGCGTATTCCTCCGGTCCGGCGGCAACACGGTCACTGGGCTGGGCTGGAGTTCTAGTTTTTTTTTTTACTTCCTTTCCTTTCCTTTCCTTGTTGTTGCTTGTTTGTTTGTTAGCACGATTGAATTACGATTCGCTACCCAGTCCAGGAACCGGTATTGTAAAATTAATAAATAAAACTCTATTGATACTGTTTTTCACTCCATTCCCCCTCCCCCCCCCCCCCCCTTTTCTCCCTTTTCTTTTCCCGACCGATCTCCTGGTCAACCCCCCGGACCCGTAGAATGTATACGCACATTTAGCTTAAAGGTTGAGGTAACCGACGCCATGGTAAGGCTGTTTCTCTTTGGATAAAAAGAAAATAAAGCACGACTGTAGTGAATGGTGTCGAAATGAAAATATATGCCAGCTATTGTGTGTGGATCCTTTCTCACGCATAGGAGCATAGTTTAAAAAAATAGTCAGTACGACAACCGGTGCCTGGGTGTTTGTGGACTCTCCCCATTGTAGTACGTTTTTTTTTAAGCGAGATCATGCTGGGGCACATGGTGAACTGCATCAACCTGGGTGTTCTTTGTTTATGGAATCTTTACTATTGGTTACAACACAGCAAGTAATCCATGCATTAGCTTTAAAGCTACTTTGTGTGGCTGTTGCAAGGTATTAAAACCTCTAGAAACTATGCTTAATACTTGTTTTGCTGCTAGAGATGAGTATTATTTTGCTGATACCATTATAATTTGATTGACTTCCAGAGGTTATCGGCCCTTTGTAGTCATGTGAGTAGGAGAAGGTAACATACTTGTATTTTTATAACATTTACATCAATTAATTATTATTAGTATTAACATCAATTAATGTGGTCTATTGAACATGCAGGGATCATAATGAACGGATGATGTTTGTAAAGGAAGTTCTTCGAGAGCTCGATCGACAACAAAGCTTAACTCAGGTAATGCTTCGTTGAATAAGCTGCTCGAAAGCTAAAAAAACTTTTAGTTTTATCAAATTGAAATTGTTTGCAACGGCCTTCATCGGTTTTCCAGATGTATTTTTAAGGCTCACCAGGAATTATGATGTCGTCGTCGAATCTGGTTACGAATAGTTCATTGTTTTCTATGCTTTCCATGAACTAAGTACTATTCCTCAGCTGTTCTCTTTTGTTCATTTTATGCGTTGAATGAAATGTTTGCCTGTAAAGTGTACAAAGGATAGATTTTATATTTCAAAGTTAAGTATGTACTACTTTATTAGGTGTAATTAAGCATTTATATAAATTAACTATTGAATATCACGATCAAGCAGTGCTTAGCTACAAGCGAATTGATTTAAAATGAAATTAAAGATTAATTTGCACAACGTGGCGATTCGCCATTTTGTTAACCCCTCTTAATGCAAACTCAACAATCACGCAGTACTAGGCGTCTCCATCGCATTCGTAAGTAATTTGAAAATAATATGAGAATGAAACAATAATATTTTTAATTGAAATTTGAACTTCAAACGGTCATAGCAAGCTCTTAGTTTGTATTTATTTCAATCGTATTCAAACTTCGACAAAGTTTCTTAAGCTCCGAAATTTACCCCGCCAAAGTAATGGAGTTATCAAATTACCAATAAGCAGTACAGCGTTTAGTCGATTCGCATGATGAGTGTTTTTTTTTAGCAAGAAAACGTCGAGAGTTTTTTGGAAAACGGTTCGCAGTGTGTAATGCCCTTTCCCTAGACGGTTTTTCGTAAATTTATTCAAACATAATGGCTTCAACCTAGCTACCCAGAATGCTTTGAACCGTAATGTTTGACTTTTCTCTCTCTCTCTCTCTCTCTCTCTCTCTCTCTCTCTCTCTCTCTCTCTCTTTCCATTACACCAATTAAAATGCATCAAAGCTACAATTTGCACGATAATAAGGACTAATTAACATAATTACTTGCTTCAAATCAGCGCCCCTGTTTTAGTATCCATTCGGAGCAAATTAATGCACAGTTAATAATTATCTAACTGCATTCATACCGAACAAAAAGCGGGACGCTAAAAAATGAAATATTTCTAATTTTCACCAGCTACTCAGCCACTCGCGAACGGCTTTAACAATTTAAATTGTTTTCATAGAATGAACATAATGATAAAATCATAATTAAATCAACTCCATTTGAAGCAATGGATCCTGCCAAACATGTACAAATGGATGTGACCAACAACAGCAAAACAAAAGAGAGAGAAAAAAGCCTCGTTCAGTGGAGGAAAAAAAAAACAGCGTGGCGTACAGTAAGCGATGGAATAAAAATTTCAGCTGCATTTTTGCCTGACCGTGGCATCGGTACGGAAAGCATCTGCACCGGTCACCGTGTGCGTTATTTTATGAGCGTTATTTGAATCGAATTAATTTGCGAATCATTGAGCTAGCAATAAATATAAATTTTTCATAATAAATAACTTTCATTTCGATGTGTTGCACCCATTTCGTGTCAACGCAGTCGTTTTTTACGCTCCTTCTCGGTTTTGGCCTTCGCCTGTGGTCGACAGTTACGCGTACGATCGCTTTGGGGGAAGAAAAAAAAAACCAAACGTGTCCGTGGTGATTGAGAAGGCAAAAAAAAGCAACGCGGTGCGTTGCAAAGGGACAAAGAGCGAATGCATAAAACGAGAAAAAACGGCTGTCGTCACGATTTAAAATATATGAACAAAAGAGAGACAAATTTGATACCAGCCAAAGCAGGCAGAAGGAATTTTCCGACGTGCAGTACGAAAAAGGAAGTCACACACATTTCATGCATATCCTTGGTCAGATTGCCCAAAATGTCAACCCGCTGGCAACCATTTTGCAAAGCCCAAACCGTGCTGTGTGATCAGTCTGCGGAAGGAAATCATTTCGAACAACATACAAAACACGAATAAAAAATCCAAAAATGCAAACCCATTTTCAACCCCATCCCGTGCGTGCCCCGGGAAAGTGAGTGAACGGCCAGCATTATAAAATGCTGTAATGAACATGCAATGTGGTGCATGTTTTTGCAACAAACAAAAAACAAAACACGAGAGCCCACAATAGCTGTAAATGAACGAAAGCAGCAGCGGGAAAAATGTGTTGCCCACGGTTGCCCCTTTACGGTTGGCAGCTTATTAAGGGTGGAAACGCGAACAACAACGAAACAGAAAATCATCACGAAGTACAGCTGGTAAAGTGGTGCAACAGATTCAACAAAAAGAAAAAAAAGAAAAACAGAATCCAGCTTTGGCAAAGTGTGGCATAATGGAAAGAAGGAAAGAAGAAGGGGCAACAAAAACAAAAAAAAACCCTTCTTTGAACGCAACAAGCCTCTCACATTCCGAAATTTTTGGACAGAAATATGACCAGCAAACTATAGGTTTAAAAGCAAAAAAACGGTGAAGAAAAAAAAAGCTCCTCTCTGGATGGATGAGTGGATTTATCAGGCGAAATGGACGACGATGACGACGACTGGAACGAAAAGTCGGGAAAAAAATCGGGCAGAAAGCATAAAATAAAAGCGACACATATTATAAGTCAATTATGAAACATTTAATTTCCAATAAATAATGTGCGAGCACGTCCACGAGCCCCCACGCAGCACGTACAATGAGATGATGTGAATGAAGCCTATTAACAGGGAAAAATGAAAGGAGCTAAAAAAAGGAGAACAAAAACAGAACAAAAAAAAGGGAATAAACGAAAGGGAAAAAAATGTCACAAAATATATATATATTAAAAAGTGTAACATGCACACATGGATGAGTCGGTACAATGGGTAAGGGTGGGTGGGAATGGGTTGTGGCGAGGAAAGGGAGGGGCGGGGGAAAATCAGCTACCGTACCTGATTGTATTTTTTTTGTTCTGCTGCTGTTGCACCATGGTCGTAATTTTTATTCTTTCGTTCGGTTCTGTTTCGGTGGCCATTTTTTTGTCCTCCCATTTTTTTATATTATTTTTTGTTCTGGCTTGATTTTTCCTTTTTTTTCCTTGTTGGAGTTGGTTTTCTCGGTACAGCCGAGGTTTTTTTCACCCTCCCCCCCCCTCTCCTACCACCCCCCAATCCAGTTTCCACATTTTTTACCCTTCCCGTTTGAGGTTGTTTTTTACTTCTTCCTTTTGTTCGTTCATTCTCACCACACTAGGCCGGGCTGGGTGGATTTCACGTGATGTTCAGAAATCAACTTAAATTATTTAAACAATAATTACACGAATCAAAAAGTTTTTCGGCTTTCGGGAAAATCTTTTTTTTTTTGGTTTGTGAGTGCCACGGCTTTTTTTTGCCGTGTGGCGCACACACACACCGTTTTGTTGGGTAATGCCGTTCGAGATATTTGCCCACTTTCGCTACCCGTGTGGAGTGCACGTATGTTGCGGTACAACCACACACACACGCACATACACTCCCACGCACACACCCACACAGCCACACATACACCCGCACCCCATGCACATGTGGAGTTTGAAGGATGGGTGCCGCAAACGGGGGGCGCGTATCGTGCTGCGGGAATCGTGGTGGGAATGAATAATACATGCTGATTTTCACGATTGAAATACGAGATAAGTTTAAATATGACATGGAATAAATTAATGGGTAAGAAAGTTTCAGCTTACGTGCCCACCCGAAATCCTTCCACCCGCATTTCGAAGCTTCGGTGGGTGGATTTTGGGTAAACTTTATACTGACAATTTGGCGAAATATGTGTACGCGATTCGGTTCGATTTTCACGTTGCAGCTGCACACGATGGGAATGTGTGTGTGTGTGCGCGTGCCAGGAACTGTGGGTTGGACGCTTTTCGTGGAAAACTTAATTGATGAGGATAAATCAAAGGCATGAATAATGGGCGAAAACGGTCGCTTCGGTCGATGTCGATCGCAAACGTCGATAAATGCGTGGGCCTTTAAACTTTAATAGCCAACCGACAGAAGAATGCATGGCGCTTGATTGCCCACTGAAGCGTTTCCATTAAAGTTACTGCTTACTGCGTTTATTATGGAATAATTGTGACACTTTTTAAGTAAGCAAACATGAAAAAAAAGGAACACATTCAAAACGTTTGAAAGCGTCGTCACAACGGCCGCACTACTTAAGATGCTAATCCATTCGCACAAAAGTGTTGGCAAAGCGACGGCTTTCGGGAAAACCGTTTAGCATAATTTGTTTACCTTTTGATGCAGGCAATTAGCAGGCCGACACAAATGACACAAAACAAAAGCGATCGTTGCGTTTGCAGTGCGGTGCCTTACCAGCTGGGCATCACTTCCGTCCGCCATTTGTGCACATCGTAAGCGTAGATGAGCACATTTTCAAATGGATGTGCATGAGTGATTGTTTTTGCATCTTGGTGGCGGGATGGTATTTGTCTTTTGCATCTGGCTGCAGGGTTTTTGCGAGTGAAACTCGCTAGAACTTTTGTAGCATTTTTCTTTTGAGCGATTTTTGAATTGTGTTCAGATAGATGTATGTATGAGCGTAGATAATGGTGGAAACTTTTGCACTTTCTGGATATTGTTCAAAAACGGAACTGATTGTGGTTGAAGTTTTTGCTACAGTCACCCAGGGAGAAATTCGCGATCACACATTATTTAATTAATATTTCGGCATATTCTAGCTCTTTTTCAATCGTATTCGGATGTTTGGGGCTTATGCTACTTTAAGTAAGAAAGATTTATTCTCAGGATGGTATCTAATAATCTGTTCTAATTTATTTTTCACGAAAATGTAAAAAAAACCGTTGTTGTTTTTCCTATTAATTTTACATAAATTTCATAAAATCAAACGATAATGAAAATATTCTTTACATTTACATAAATATGGCCTAAGCTGAGTAACATATGATAGGAAAAATATTTTATATAACTTTTGTTGAACAGCAAGCGCTTCTTTGAACCAGTTTTTATGAAGCAGACAAATTGAAGAACTAGTGCAAAAGTATCATGAACTGCTTTGCAGGGAAAAAAGGTAAATTCTGTAAACCATTTAGTGTGTCAGTCGAGTAAAATGAAAGTCAGTTTTTCTGAACTTCCAGAATGTAATAAGAATACCAAAGACATTTCAACAAATTTGAACATGCAACAACTGCATTCGAAAACCCCTGCATGCCTGCGGTTCGGAAAAGCAACTTGATGAAAGCACTTCTTAAAAATCGCTCTAAGTAGTCATTTCAACAAAGCGAGAGAGAGATACAGATACCGTGCATATGTGCGTATACATCATGCAAACCGTACCGTCAACCGACTAACCATATCCTCAACGAGTCGTCAACGAAAGCGTGGTAAGCGAGCGTGTATCACTCCCGTAAGCCGTATGTTTCATTTTCTATACGGTTGCCACACGCTGACAGCTAATTCGCGATCTTTTCGCAAACACTGTCGCCGGTGCGAATGGATGATGCCACTAGCTTAGCGCCCGTACCGTCCAACCGATTCATCCCCCGAGGAAGTGAGAGGGAAGGGGGATGGAGGTGGGAGAGGGAGGGGAAGAAAAGGGGTGAGGAGACATGGTGAGAGGGGGAGGGAGTGAAACAAAAATAACGGAACGGAACAGATCCGACATCCCACTTAGTCACCGCCATTATCCTGCTGGAAATGAGGTTGTTAATATGTTTATAACTTTGTCTCTCAGGCACAAGCACACACGCATGTGTGTGTGTGTGTGTGCCCAGCCTTTCGGGGGAAAGCATTTTCCCAGAAAGAACATTTAAAACTTCAATGTATTGACAGCAGGAGAAAAAGAAAGAAAGGGGCCGTGGAAACGGGTTTCGGTTCGGTTTGGGGCCAAGCGATTCGGTCGGAAAGTTGCTTGTTTTCATACCACTCTCTCCGGCCTATTAAACACATGTGGGACTCGTTTGTGTGTGTGTGTGTGTGTCGTAGAACCCTGGAAGGGATGGAAAAGTGACGGAAAAAGGGCACAGAGAGAGCACAGAACAAGAAAAAAAGATTGAAAAGCTGACTCTATTGCTGTGTTGATTGAAATCAGAAACACAGCGAACTAAGGAAGCTAATAGGCAAAAGTATTTTATGACGAGGAAAAAATGGGAACTTTTTCTATTTAACTATTATTTAACTATTAAAAATAACACTAAAAAAGCCGGAGGTTTTAAGTATCCTTTTCTTTCCCTGCTCAACCATTTTAAGTATGTTGTTTGCGGTTATATTTACCTTAATTGTCACAACCTTCAAATGGTGCAATGTGGCGTGTTACTGGCATATTACATTGCAATTCCACATGCACTATCAGAGGCTCGACTCTCGGGGGAAAAAAACAAAAAAAGGAACAAAACGAATGAACAGAAAAGCAACTACGAAACTGATGTCATACTGCTCCAAAAAGGTGATCGGTAGTCTCGGTTGGCTTTGGCGTTTGGTCTTACCCCAAACGAACATGACATTATTATTAACATCCGTCGTTATTTTCATATAAACAAGATTCTCTTTAACCCGCTACCCGCTGTCCTTCGTGCAAAGCAACGTGCTAGTGCCGGCTGACATTCCCTTATTGTTTGTGTACATCCAACGCGTAGGTGCAGTAGGTTGGTTGCCTTCACACCGGACCGGTTTTGTGTTTCGCTGCCTCGATTGGGAGGGGTGAGAATTTGCTGTAGGAAAAAAGGCAAAATAAAAAAAAAATGCACATACACACACAATGGCAAAACTTTGCCTCAAGTGCGGTGGATATGAAACTGGTGGCGAAAAAATAAACGATCGCATACTACCAAGCGAACGATGCAGCCCACACGCTCAGCTTCACCCGGTTTAAGGAAGGAAAACTGATAGCGACTCTGCTTCCTCCATCCAACAAGCAACCGGTCCACCACCGGCGACCTGGCGTCATTGAGAAATGGGAAGATAATGGTGAAAGGGATAGCCATTCCGTCCCTGGCATCTTATGTGTGGAAAAGCAGTTATTGCTTGCCAATCTTTCCCCGGTGGGTCTTTCCGGGCAATCGGGAAAGGCTCTTTCCAAAAAAACAAAAAAAAAGGGATAGCGAAACGAACGATACTACCCCAACAAACCAGGCTAGAGAGGCTACTCTCTCGCCATCATCATCACCGTTTCCAACTCCGGTCCGACCGGTCCGAAACGGCACTAGGCACACTCCATACCGAGTCGTTTCGTAGTTGCGAGATCGTTCCGACGTTCCTTGCTCCTGCCTGCCACACACATCGACAGTACGTGTGGCCGCGACTCTTGATGCCTTCATTGGCACCACTTGAGGTGGAAAATCACGAGCACGAATGCAGACTTATCTTCGCACGCAATGCAAAACGCGCACCGGCTGTACGGTAACGGATGTACCAGCTCCCGCAGCCGAATGTGGGGAAGTGTTCCACTTTTGCCATTTCAAATGTCTTCCCTCTTTAAAACCACCGATGGTGCCACCGCCGGTTTTTCCCGCCCCCAGCAACGCCTTCAGAGAGGCTAGTGCTAGATGCTTTTAGTACCTTCGGGCAGCATATTGTCTTCTCGGTAGCATAAAATGAATACGATTTGAATAAATGTGGCTATGTGGCTGTGCACCATCCCTTATTTTTGGTTTCCTTTTTTTGTGAAAGCGAACGTACGTAGCAAATGCTCCCGAAACCCACACCCACATGGCGGATACGGGTATGATTATGCTGGGATGGATATTTCTCAGCCACGTTCGCTCGAACTGTGGCAGAACAATTTTCAACTCCATCTTTTAACGATGCCTAATGGACAATTATGTGTTGGTGACGCTGCGCTAAAAGAAGGTGCCACACCACACGGGGAACGACGGATTCCAATGGAATTGATTTTAATTTTCCCAGCAAATGGGCATGGGCGTTCGCAAATGGGCGCATAAAAGCGGGATTGGCTTTAGGGAGGAATGCTTTTTTTCTGTTTGTTGCCCTTCTTTAAGCTACCAAGAAACAGCAGAATTATGCATCCGGTTGGGCATCGGCATACGTTCGAAAGTCTGGTAGCCCATTCTTTCTTACCAGTATCCGTTCGCTTTAGTAGCTGTTTTACATCTATTACACGGCAGCCCCCACCGTCTAGTGTTCTTGGGCATTGCGGGAAAAACACTTCTGCCGATAATGTGATGTGGACAGTTGGATGTTCTGTGTCTAGATTATTCACACCGACGTCTTGCAATAACCGCGCAAGCGGAAATGTCAGTTGTGGAACGTTTGACGTAATGCTAAAAGAAACAGAACGATCTTGCATTTGCATACGTGAAAAAGGGATCAATGTGAGATGTCTTACGAAAACTTAAACGAACGAATAAAATTGTATCACAATGGTATCATAAAAGAAAAAAGAGGTTTTTACACTAAAATAAAAGAAGATCTGTTAGACTTACCTCAAATTTTTCATTTTTTTCACTTGAACCAAATCTAAATTCTTCACCGAATTAATAACAATTTCAAATTCTTGATTATAAGGAACAGTAATGTTATTCTTTTTTTCGCATTTAAGAAACTCACCATGGAACTCCAATTACCAGTTACGAATTTTATTAGCATTGCAGATAGTTCTCGAGACATACTTTAATGGCAAACCGTAGGTAATTTAAGTGCAATATCGTCTATACTTGAAAGTTATTGAGATCGGCTTCACATAATGGCTCGTTATGCATTTAGGATTTCAGACGACATCCAACAATACATTTTTTTTTATTTATTGGAACACTTGAACAGGGACTAGGGAACAGGATTGTTGATTTTCCATTGATTACCCTAAAGTATATCTTAATGTCACCACTTAGTCAGCTAGTTTGTATAGGGACTACCTATTATTGATTTCTACACGGAATCTGATTTCTTGTTTTATTGGTTGGTAACTATACGGATGAATTGTTATTTATTCTTAAGTAATCTTTGCTATGAACGTTAAGAAATAATCAAAATAATCTGAGTGGGGTTTCAAGGCCACTGGTGAGATCTACGGAAACAGCCAGTGTACTTTCCGACACGCAGTTTTCACAAGAATTTCTCTTATCGTATGTTTGATATTTATCTTCATGTGAAATGTTCTCGACAGACTTTATTGCATTTCTTCGATTACTGTGGAATTTCATCCATGGTCAGGAATCGTAGCGAAACATCCTTTTTTTTAAGTAAGAAAATCC
>STHB01021046.1:0-11895 GCA_018908115.1 Anopheles rivulorum
ATCCGGTCAGCGGTGTCGCGCGCTACAGCCGCAACGACGCAGCCGCACTCGAAACCGGTCGCCAGCTCGCCGAGCAGCATCGCGCGAAGCTCGACGTGATCCATGCCGGCGACCCCGCGAATGCGGCGCTTGCCGAATATCTCGCGCTCGGCGCACGGGAGGTCGAAGTGCTGGCCTGCCGCGACGACGACGATGCCGTGCACGCGCTTGCCGCACGTGTCGAAAGCTACGACCTCGTGCTGACCGGCACGCGCGCCGAGGGCGCGTACGACACCGGGATGCTGCCGTATCGCATCGCCGCGGCGCTCGGCTATCCGCTGGTCGGCTCGGCCGTCGACGTGGCGGTCGAAGGCGGCCGCGCGGCAGTCCGGCAATTTTTGCCGAAAGGGCTGCGGCGGCGCGTCGATGCGGCGCTGCCGGCCGTGATTGCCGTCCATCCGCTCGCCAATGCCGAGCCGCGCTACGCGTATGCGCGGCTGCGCGCCGGTGCGATCCGGCCGGCGCTCGCGGCGCCCGGCGCGGACGCCGACGCGGCCGCGTGGACGGTCGGTCCGGTTGAGCGTAAACCCGTAAAGCTGGTCGCCGCCGAGAAGCGCTCCGGGCATGCCCGGATGCTGTCCGCGACGACGACCGAAAGCCGTGGCGGCAACGTCGTAAATGAAGGGAGTTCGGTCGAAAAAGCACAAGTGATCCTCGCGTATCTGCGAGAGCATCAGCTCATCGACTACTGATTTTGATGCCTGTCGGCAAGAACCCAGGGATGCAAGGAATCCGGAGCAAACGATGAAAGTATCGGCAGACATTCGTGCACTGATCGAGCGGCGCAAGGAAGGGCACAGCCTCGATGCACCGTTCTACACGAGCGAGGACATCTTCGCGCTCGACATGGAGGCGATTTTCCGCCAGCACTGGATCCAGGTGGCGGTCGAACCGGACATTCCCGAGCCGGGCGACTACGTGACCGTGGAACTGGGGAGCGATTCGATCCTGATCGTGCGCGACGACGACATGGCGATCCGCGCGTTCCACAACGTGTGCCGTCACCGCGGTGCGCGCCTGTGCAACGAAGACAAGGGCTCGGTCGGCAACATCGTGTGCCCGTACCACAGCTGGACGTACAACCTGACGGGCCAGTTGATGTTCGCCGAGCACATGGGCGAGAAGTTCGACCGTTGCAAGCACAGCCTGAAGTCGGTGCACGTCGAGAACCTCGCGGGCCTGATCTTCATCTGCCTCGCCGACGAGCCGCCGGTCGATTTCGCGCAGATGCGCGCCGAGATGGAACCGTACCTGCTGCCGCACGACCTGCCTAGCACGAAGATCGCCGCGCAGATCGACATCATCGAGGAAGGCAACTGGAAGCTCACGATGGAGAACAACCGCGAGTGCTATCACTGCGTCGCGAACCATCCTGAGCTGACGATCTCGCTGTACGAATACGGCTTCGGCTACCAGCGTTCCGACGCGAACGCCGAAGGCATGGACGCATTTGCAGAGACGTGCGTGCGCCGCGGGAAGGAGTGGGCCGAGATGGGCCTGCCGTCCGAGGAGATCGAAAAGCTGCTTGACGTGACGGGTTTCCGCACGCAGCGCCTGCCGCTCGATCGACACGGCGAATCGCAGACGCTCGACGCGAAGGTCGCGTCGAAGAAGCTGCTCGGCGGCTTCGACAAGGCCGACCTCGGCGGCCTGTCGTTCTGGACGCAGCCGAACTCGTGGCACCACTTCATGAGCGATCACATCGTGACGTTCTCGGTGATCCCGCTGTCGGCCGGCAAGACGCTCGTGCGCACGAAGTGGCTCGTGCACAAGGACGCGAAGGAAGGCATCGACTACGACGTGAAGAACCTCACGGCCGTGTGGAACGCGACCAACGACCAGGATCGCGCGCTCGTCGAATTCTCGCAGCGCGGCGCGAACAGCAGCGCGTACGAGCCGGGTCCGTATTCGCCGTTCACGGAAGGTCTCGTCGAAAAATTCTCGGCCTGGTACATCGGCCGGCTCGCCGAAAAAACCGGCGCGTAGTACTGAGCAGCGGACAAGCGGAGCAAGACATGATGCGAGATGCGGCCAATTTCGAGCCGACGGACAGCCGGGTCACGCGCCCGGCGTTCTGGAACGCCCTTCCCGAGCGCTGGACGAGCGACGTCGAGGAAACGCTGGTGTGCTGCCACGTGCGGCAGGAAACGCACGACGTGAAGAGTTTCTTCTTCCGTTCGCCGGAAGGCCGCTCGTTCTCGTTCGAGCCCGGGCAGTTCCTCACGCTCGAGCTCGACATCGACGGCGAAACGGTCAACCGCTGCTACACGATCTCGTCGTCGCCGGCGCGGCCGCACACGGTGTCGATCACGGTGAAGCGCGTGCCGGGCGGCAAGGTGTCGAACTGGCTGCACGACAACCTGCAGCCGGGCGCACCGGTGCGCGTGCTCGGCCCGGCGGGCGAGTTCACGTGCGCACGGCATCCGGCGCGCAAGTACCTGTTCCTGTCGGCTGGCTCGGGCGTCACGCCGCTGATGTCGATGAGCCGCGCGCACCATGATCTCGCGGAAGATCGCGACATCCTGTTCGTGCACAGCGCACGCACGCCGGACGACATCATCTTCGCGCGCGAGCTCGACCTGATCGCGTCGAACCATACGAATTTCCGCACGTCGTTCGTCGTCGAGCGCCTGGGCGCACGCACGAACTGGCCGGGCGTCACGGGCTTCCTGACGCTGCCGCTGCTGAAGCTGCTCGCACCGGATTTCATGGAACGCGAGATCTTCACGTGCGGTCCCGCGCCCTATATGAAGGCCGTGCGCGACCTGCTCGACGAGGCCGGTTTCGATCGCAAGCAGTATCACGAGGAAAGCTTCTCGTTCGAGACGCTCGCGCAGACCGCGAGCGACGAGCTGCTCGCCGATCTCGCGCCGCCGGCCGAAGGCGGCGACACCGACACGAAGCAGTACACGGTCAGCTTCGCGAAGAGCCACCGCGAGATCGCGTGCGGCTCGGAGCAGCACGTGCTCGACGCGGCGCGCCAGTCGGGCGTGCGGCTGCCGGCGTCGTGTACGCAGGGCATGTGCGGCACCTGCAAGGTGAAGCTTGTGTCGGGGCAGGTCGACATGAAGCACAACGGCGGCATCCGCCAGCGCGAGATCGACCAGGGGATGGTGCTGCTGTGCTGCAGCAAGCCGCTGTCGGATCTCGTGATCGACAAGTAGTCGAAACGCGCCATCGGCTGTCCGGGCGCGTCGCGCCCGGACAAGCATCCGTCGGAAAACAACGATACCGCGGATTTGTGGTTGAAGAACCTAGAGAGACAACGCGCACCGGCGCATATCAAGGAGATCGACCATGAAGCTGTTCGGAAAACTGTTGTGGACCGGCGCACTGTCGGCGATGGTGGCACTGAGCGCGTCGGCGCTCGCCGATACGAAACCCACGCTGAAGATCGGCTACGTCGAAGGCTGGGACGATAGCGTCGCGACGTCGAACGTCGCCGCCCGCGTGATCGAGAAGAAGCTCGGCTACCAGGTCCAGCTCGTGCCGGTCGCTGCCGGGATCATGTGGCAGGGCGTCGCGCGCGGCGATCTCGATGCGACGCTGTCCGCGTGGCTGCCGGTCACGCACGGCTCGTACTGGGATGAATACAAGGCCAAGGTCGTCGACCTCGGCGCGAACTTCCCGGATGCCAAGATCGGCCTGATCGTGCCCGCGTACGTGAAGGCGAAGAGCATCGACGACCTGAACGCGGAGAAGGGCAGCTTCAATGGCCGGATCGTCGGCATCGATGCGGGCGCCGGCGTGATGCGCAAGACCGATGACGCGATCAAGAGCTACGGACTGAACTACACGCTGATGCCGAGCTCGGGCAGCGCGATGACGGCCGAGCTGTCGCGTTCGGTCAACGCGAACAAGCCGGTCATCGTGACGGGCTGGGCGCCGCACTGGATGTTCGCGAAGTGGAAGCTGCGCTTCCTCGAGGATCCGAAGAAGGTGTTCGGCGGCGCCGAGCACGTCGACAGCGTCGTGAATCCGGGGCTCGAAACCAAGGCCAAGCCGGTCGTCGCGTTCCTGAAGAAATTCCAGTGGAAGCCGGGTGAAATCGACAGCGTGATGCTGGCGATCCAGAACGGCTCGAAGCCGGAAGCGGCCGCCGATGCGTGGATTGCCGCGCACGCGGACCGGGTGAATTCGTGGACGGAAGGCGCGCAGTAAACCGCGACGATTCGTCGCGATAAAAACGATGAAGAGACAGTCCGGGATAGATCACTAGGAATGCGAAATAAACGCACTGCGATGCGATCCTGTCCCGGAATTATTTTTTTGATTCTGCAAAAAAGCGCGTAAGTTGTTACACTAGCGCCCTTGTGCGGAGTCATCACAGGAGGAATTGGATGAGTCAGGCAGGACTGCGTGCGAACAGCACCAGTGATGTTGAGGCAACCATCTCACATGATTCGACGGGCCACACGCTGCATCGTGGCCTGACTTGGAAAGACGCTTTTTGGGTAACGAGCGGCGTGCCGGCAGGCGTGCTGTTCACGATCGGCGGCGTATGCGCGACGATCGGCCAGCCCGCGTGGGCGATCTGGATCGCCGCGATCACGATGGGGCTGATTCAAAGCGCGACTTATGCGGAAATATCAGGGTTATTTCCCCATAAATCGGGCGGCGCGTCCGTGTATGGCGCAATCGGCTGGGTCCGTTACAGCAAGCTGATTGCCCCGGTGTCCGTGTGGTGCAACTGGCTCGCATGGTCGCCGATGCTTGCGCTCGGCTGCGGCCTCGCGGCGAGCTACGCGCTCACGAGTCTCTTTCCCGCCAACGCGGCGGTGCTGCAGTGGCAGCTCAAGATTGCGGATCTCGGGTTCATCAAGCCGGGTCTGTCCCTGCGGATCAATGCGACGTTCATCATCGCGACGATCCTGCTTCTCATCACGTTCAAGCTTCAGCACAGCGGTGCATCGAAGGCGGCGCGCACGCAGCGCATCCTCGGCATTGCATCGCTCACGCCGCTGCTGATCGTCGGCATCGTGCCGTTCATCACCGGCGACGTGCCGATGTCGAACCTGCTCCCGCTGCTGCCGCTCGGTCACGACGCGCACGGCAACCTCACGGCCGCGACCTTCGGCTCGTGGAACGGGCAGGGCGTCACGATGGCGCTCGGCGCGATGTTCATGGCCGGCTGGGCGTCGTACGGCTTCGAAACAGCCGTCTGCTACACGCGTGAATTCCGTGATCCGCGCCGCGATACCGCGAAGGCGATCTTCTGGTCGGGCGCGTTGTGCCTCGTCGTGATGACGCTCGTGCCGCTGGCGTTCCAGGGCGCGCTCGGCACGCAGGCGATGCTCGATCCGTCGATCGGCGACGGCACCGGCGTCGCGGCCGCGATGGCGAAGATCGTCGGCGGCGGCGCGTGGGTCGCGAATGCGGTCGTCGTGATGCTGATGCTGTCGATCCTGCTGATCGTGATGACGTCGATGATGGGCTCGTCGCGCACGCTGTACCAGGCATCGGTCGACGGCTGGCTCCCGAAGTACCTGTCGCACGTGAACGAGCACGGCTCGCCCACGCGCGCGATGTGGACCGACCTCGGCTTCAACCTCGTGTTGCTGATGATGTCGGACTACATGACGGTGCTGTCGATCTCGAACGTCTGCTACATGCTGTTCGTATTCCTGAATCTTCAGTCGGGCTGGATCCACCGGATGGATCGCGGCAACTGGGATCGGCCGTTCCGCTGCCCGACCTGGCTGCTGGTCGGAGGCGCGATCTGCGGCTACGCGAACCTCGTCTATGTCGGCGCGGGCGCGAACCTGCAGGGCGACGGTACGCTGCGCAACGGGCTGATCGCGATGCTGCTGATCGTGCCGGTGTTCCTGTTCCGCCACTACTGGCAGGATCGCGGCCGTTTCCCGGCGCAGATGCAGCGCGACATGGAACTCGAAGTGCCGAAGCGCGCGATGTGGCTGAGCCTGATGCCGTACGCCGCGCTGATCGGCGCGGGGCTGACGATCTGGCTGTCGTATTACTTCGCGTGGGTGAAGTGACGCGTCAGGCCGTGTAACAGCGCGCACCGCCCGGAAACCGCACACGGGCGTTGCGATCGATCTCGCGGCAAGCAACGAAAGCCCGACCGGCCGCAACCGGTCGGGCTTTCGTCGTTCAGGGCCGGCACCATTGCCGGCGTGCACCGCGCAAGCACGCGATCGACGGCGCTTGATTTTGGGAATGATCGGTTCTAATATCCGGACTCATGAGCCCGACCTCTCCCGGCTCCCGTGACAGGGGGCGTCCACGTGAATTCGACACCGACGAGGTGATCGACGCGGCTGCGCGCGTGTTCTGGGAGCAGGGGTACCACGCGACGTCGATCGATACACTGTGCGAGGCGACCGGCGTGTTTCGCGGCAGCCTGTACCGCACGTTCGGCGACAAGCACGGGTTGCTGGTCGCCGCGTTCGATCGCTACGCGGAAGGGGCGATCGCCCGGCTCAAGGAGCGTCTCGCGGCGGATCTGCCGCCACGGCAGGCGCTCAGGGGAGCGCTGCTGTACTACACGGAAATCGGCGTACGGCTGTCGGAGCGTCGCGGCTGTCTCATCACGAATTCGGCCGTCGAACTGCTGCCCGGCGACGACGCGCTGCGGCCGTACATCGAATCGACGCTGCTGCGCATCGGCACGCAGTTCAGCCTTGCGGTCGCGCGCGGCCAGCAGTCGGGCGATTTCGACCGGAACCTCGATCCGGAAGAGGTCGGCCGGTTCCTGCTGTGCCTGATCCAGGGCATGCGTGTGCTGGGCAAGTCGAGTGCGTCGGAGGCGGAACTGGCCTCGATCGTCGAAATCGCGATGCGGGCGTTGACCTGATTTTTTTGATTATTTTGAGAATGATCGGTTTCAAATAGTTCGTATTTCTTGTACGGCCACCGAAACCACGAAGGGCCAGCAGATTCGGCAAGGAAGTTGAAGACATCCAGCCGCTGCGCGCAGCCGCAATGGCGTCATTGTTCAATCAATTTGGGAATGATCGGTCATGAATTGCGCAAATTTCGCAGTACCTGCCGCAAGCGCGTACGGGAAAGGCATCGCGGCATGTGTATGCGCGACGATCCTGATGGGCGTGATGTTTCCGGTGATGACCGATGCGTTGCGATACATCGATCCTTTCACGTTCACGTCGCTGCGCTATCTGATTGCGGGCAGCGCGTTCGTCGTCTTGTTGCGGATCGTCGAAGGGCCCGGCGCATTCCGCCCGGCAGGTGAATCCGTGCCGCTGGCATGGCTGCTCGGCTCGATCGGCTTTTGCGGGTTCGGATCGTTCGTGTTCCTGGGCCAGCAACTGGCCGGCGACGAAGGCGCACTGACCGCATCGATCATGATGGCGACGCAGCCGATGATGGGGCTGCTGCTCAACGCGCTGGTGCGACGCGTCGCGCCCGCGCCGGTGTCGGTGCTGTTTGTCGTGCTGTCGTTTGCCGGCGTGGCGCTCGTCGTCACGCGCGGCGACGTGATTGCCGCGCTGCACGAACCGCAGCACTACGCGGCCAATGCGCTGATCGTCGTCGGTGCGTTGTGCTGGGTCGTCTACACGTTCGGCGCGGCGCGCTTCACCGGCTGGTCCGCGCTGAAGTACACGACGTTCACGACGTGCCTCGGCCTGACCACGATCGTCGCGGTCAATCTGGTGCTGATCGCGACGCACGGGATCGCGGCGCCGTCTTGGGCCGCCGTGCACGCGGTGCTGCCGCATCTCGCGTACATGGGGCCGGTGGCCGGTTTCGGCGCGATCCTGCTGTGGATGACGGGCAACCGGATCCTGGGGCCGTTGAACGGCGTGCTGTTCATGGACGTCCTGCCGATCACCGCGTTCATCGTGTCTGCCGCGACGGGTGTGGTGCCCAATCGCGCGCAGATCGCGGGTGCCGCGCTGACGGGCGCGGCGCTGATTCTCAACAACCTGTATCTGCGGCGCCGGGCGCGGCGAACCGGCACGGCGCCTGCGCGCGTGCCGTCGCCTTCCGCATGACGCACGGTCGCGGCCGTCCGCTTACGAAAACACCACCGTGCGATCGCCGTTCAGGAACACGCGCCGCTCGATGAACGCCTTCACTGCGCGCGCGAGCGTGATGCTTTCGACGTCGCGCCCGACCGCGAGCAGTTGCTCGGGGCGCAGCGCATGATCGACACGCTCGACGACCTGCTCGATGATCGGGCCTTCGTCGAGATCGTCGGTGACGAAGTGCGCGGTCGCGCCGATCAGCTTTACGCCGCGCGTATGGGCCTGGTGGTACGGCTTCGCACCCTTGAAGCCGGGCAGGAACGAATGATGGATGTTGATCGCGCGGTTCGCGAGCTTCGCGCTCGTTTCCTGCGACAGCACCTGCATGTAGCGCGCGAGGATCACGAGCTCGGCGCCACTCGATTCGAAGAAGTCGAGCCACTGCGCTTCCTGCTGCGCCTTGGTATCGGCCGTGATCGGGAAGTGCCGGAACGGCAGCCCGTGCTGCGCGGCGAGCGGCTCGAAATCGGGGTGGTTCGACACGATGCCGACGATGTCCATCTTCAGCTCGCCCATTCGCCATCGGAACAGCAGGTCCGCGAGGCAGTGCTCGAGCTTCGACACCATGATCAGCACCTTCGGCCGCGCGTTCACGTCGTGGATCGCCCACTGCATGTCGCCCTGCGCGCCGCCGAGGCTGGTCGCGATCGGCGCGAATTCCTGGCGCAGCGCGTCGATCTGCAACGTTTCATCCGTCGGATGAAAGACGCAGCGCACGAAGAAGCGGTTGCTGAGATCGTCGTCGAACACGTTCAGCGCATCGACATAGCAGCGATGGCGATCGAGAAAGCCGACGACGGCGGCGACCTGGCCGGCCGCGCTCGGGCACGACAGCGTCAGGACGAATTGATCGGGGCGGTGCTCGGCGGTCATGAGACTCCTCGGATGGCATGGGGCGCACGGCCGTGCGGCGGCGCACGACGGCGCCGCACCGCGCGGGTAGCGGGAGGCTCAAGTAAATCAGGACGATTTCGGGGCGGATAGAACCAACGCGCCGTGTGGCTGGTATCGGCGCGCCAGCAAGCGGCGGTCGGCGTGTCCGGTCAGGCCCCCGCGCACGCGTCGAGCAGCCAGCGCCGGAACACGTGGGTCGCGTCCGGCTCGGGCCGCTGCGGCGGGCGCACCAGGAAGTAGCCGCGCGACGTGACGACGGGTGCGTCGACGAGCTTCACGAGCTGGCCGGACGCAACGAGCTCGTCGACCAGCGGCGACCAGCCGAGCGCGACGCCTTCGCCGAGCAGCGCCGCATGGATCACGAGCGCGTAGCTGTTGAAGGTCACGCCGCGCGCGGCGGCCGGCGGTTCGAGGCCGTGCGCGTCGAACCAGCCGGACCACGACAGCCAGCGCTCGGGGCGCGTCGGCTGCACGTGCAGCAGCGGCAGCGCGAGCAGGTGGTCGGCCCGTGCGACGTCGGGGTGCGCGTCGCGGAACGCGGGCGAACACACGGGCGTGACGGATTCCGGAAACAGCCGCGCGGCCGTGCACGACGGCCAGTGGCCGTCGCCGAACAGGATCGCGATGTCGCCGTGGTCGCGCTGCGCATCGTAATCCTGTGATGTGACGACGCGCACGTCGACGTCCGGCATCACGCGCTTCAGCCCGGCCAGCCGCGGCATCAGCCAGTAGGTCGCGAAACCGAAGTCGGTGACGATCGTGAGCGCGCCGTGCTCGCGGCGCGCGCGCAGCGTCGCGGTCGCCCCGCGCAGCGTGTCGAGGCTCAGCCGCACCGCTTCGTACAGGCACTGGCCGTCGGCCGTCAGCGTGACGCCGCGCGGGCTGCGTTCGAACAGCGGTACGCCCAGTTCGGCTTCGAGCTGGTACACCTGCTGGCTCACGGCCGGCTGCGTCGAGCCGAGCTCGCGTGCGGCCGCCGTGAAGCTCGCGAGCCGGGCGGCCGATTCGAACGCGCGCAGCGCCTGCATCGACGGTAACGGTTCGGGTTTCGACATAAGTCTCTCTAATGGCCCCATAAGGGCCGGACGCCTACCCGCGCGAATTCGGGCGGGCGATAGTGCATCGGACGGTACGGCACACGCGCTTCACGCGCACCGCGCAACGCATTCCGCGATTCTAGCCAGCGCGGCCCGCCCGCGCGGCACTTTCTGCGGGCCGCTTCCGTCATGCCGGACGTCTCGCCGCCCGAGCGGCGCGCCGTTCCATTCGAACACCGCTTTCCCCACGACCGCCGATGACGAACCCGACACCCAACATCCTGATCCTGATGGCCGACCAGCTCACGCCGTTCGCGCTGCCGGCCTACGGCAACCGCGTCGCGCGCACGCCGACGCTCGACCGGCTCGCCGCGCAAGGCGTGGTGTTCGACGCCGCGTACTGCGCGAGCCCGCTGTGCGCGCCGTCGCGCTTCTCGCTGCTGACCGGCAAGCTGCCGTCGGGGATCGGCGCCTACGATAACGCCGCCGAATTGCCGGCGCAAACGCTGACGTTCGCGCACTACCTGCGTGCGGGCGGCTACCGGACGATGCTGTCCGGCAAGATGCATTTCTGCGGGCCCGACCAGCTGCACGGCTTCGAGGAACGGCTCACGACCGACATCTATCCGGCCGATTTCGGCTGGGTGCCCGACTGGGACCAGCCGACCGAGCGGCCGAGCTGGTATCACAACATGAGTTCGGTGCTGGAGGCCGGCCCGTGCGTGCGGACGAACCAGCTCGATTTCGACGACGAAGTCACGTTCGCCGCGAAGCAGAAGCTCTACGACGTCGCCCGCGAGCGCGCGGCCGGGCACGATGCGCGGCCGTTCTGCATGGTCGTGTCGCTGACCCATCCGCACGATCCCTATGCGATCACGCGCGACTACTGGGATCGCTACAACGACGACGAGATCGACATGCCGGCCGTGCGGCTCGATGCGGCGGAAAGCGACCCGCATTCGCAGCGGTTGCGCTTCGTCTGCGAGAACGACCGCACGCCGCCCACCGACGCGCAGATCCGTGCCGCGCGCCGCGCATACTACGGCGCGACTTCCTACGTGGACACGCAGTTCGGCAGCGTGCTGGCCGCGCTCGAACAGTGCGGGTTCGCCGACGACACGATCGTGATCGTCACGTCCGACCACGGCGACATGCTCGGCGAGCGCGGGCTCTGGTACAAGATGACGTTCTTCGAAGGCGGCTGCCGCGTGCCGCTGATCGTCCATGCGCCGGGCCGTTTCGGCGCCGCGCGCGTGCGCGGGCCGGTGTCGCATCTCGACCTGCTGCCGACGCTCGTCGACCTGACCGGCGCCGCGCCGGCCGGCGGCTGGCCCGATCCTGTCGACGGCGCGAGCCTCGTGCCGCACCTGCACGGCACGCCCGCGCACGACGTCGCGCTCGGCGAATACCTCGCGGAAGGCGCGGTTGCGCCGGTCGTGAT
Source organism: Anopheles rivulorum (assembly GCA_018908115.1). Classification (NCBI taxonomy): domain Eukaryota; kingdom Metazoa; phylum Arthropoda; class Insecta; order Diptera; family Culicidae; genus Anopheles; species Anopheles rivulorum. The sequence goes on from STHB01021046.1 coordinate 11,418, forward strand.
GATCCGACGCGGCGACTGGAAGTACGTACATTGCCCGCTCGATCCCGACCAGCTCTACAACCTGTCGGATGATCCGCGCGAGCTGACGAACCTGGCCGGCGTGCCCGAAGCCGCCGACGTGCTCGCCGCGTTCCGTGCGGAAGCCGCGCGGCGCTGGGACCTGCCCGAGCTCGACCGGCAGGTGCGTGCGAGCCAGCGGCGCCGGCGCTTCCATTACGCGGCGACGACGCAGGGCCGCATCCAGGCGTGGGACTGGCAGCCGTTCACCGACGCGAGTCAGCGTTACATGCGCAATCACATCGAACTCGACACGCTCGAGGCGATGGCACGTTTTCCGCGTGTCGGGCGCTGAGTGTCCCGCAACGCGAACTTGAACGAACGACGGAGGAAGCGGACGATGAAACGGCAATGCAATGCAGCAATCCGGATCGGCGCGGCGCTCGCCGCGGCCGCGTGCCTGATGACGGCGCAGGGCGCA
>STHB01021083.1:0-11890 GCA_018908115.1 Anopheles rivulorum
CAAATGTGTAATTTGCAATATTATATTTCAATGACCTTTGCGGCAAATTAATTTGTAACATAAGCGCGAAGGGAAAGTAAGTGATTAATAAACAAAAGTTGTTCGGCGCTGTTCAACTTTACATAATAGTTCTTCAATAATCATCCTTCCTTCCTTCGTTAAACAAATATCGAGAAAATTATTATATGTATCACGAAAAAAAAACAAACAAGTGAATAAAAAAGCGTGCAAAAGAAGCAACCCTGTAATTGACCAATTGACAACGATCTAAACCGATGTCATGAATTTTTAATAAGCTTCAGTAATATAAATCATGTCCCGTTTTTTTTTGTTATTCCTTAAATCGACCATATTCTTACAAGAAGAATGCGAACGTGATTGCTATCGTCAGCCTGTACACCAATAATAGTACACTTTTTCTTCGGGTTCGTACCGTTTGCAAGTGAAGCCTGCAGAACGCACTTGGAGCATTGAAATGCTTGCAGTAAACCGTACGACAAAAGAGAAATGGTATAAATCATGCTGCTTCTGCAACCTTTTCGTTCGTCAGAACCTTAATAAGGACAAAACCGTCCCAGGACCACCCAGTCAAGCACTGTTACTGCTTTTGTTTTTTTTGGGGGCCAGAAATTATATTGATTTCCTTTTCCTTCATTCTTTGCAGCGTGTTCTGTGACTTTCACTGAGCGAGCAAAACGGTTACGGCAAAGAATATTCAGCCTGTCCGTACGACATGGTTACATTATGTTGCGTATTCATGAAAGTGCATGTTTGACCGCCCAGCGAGATGCGCGCGAACAGGCATTGTGCTGTTGTTTGGCTTTGCCGGTGCCGGTGAAAGCATATGGGGGAGCATCGTTACGATTAAGTCAAACATGTGCAGGTGTATGCAGGCGAGAAGTATTGAAGTATGTTTAGTAAATGATGGGCGAGTCGCAAATGATTACAATGAAGCACAATAACAAACCACACATACGCTTTCGTACCGATACAACAAAAAATCGTGTGTGTGTGTGTGTGTGTTCATGCTAACGATCTATTCAATGTATTCAAATGTGTTTTTTTTTTGTAATCCCTGTACTGTGTTGGGTGGTCCAGGTAAGTGTAAATTCGTTTCTTTAATGTATAACCAAAAGTTCAAGAAAGATTCATTTTAGAACAACATTGACACATTCTACTTTCACTTGTATTGAATCCAGAAATGGCTTTAACTTTGTTTTTTGAAGCCAAAAACCCTGCGAAATGGCTGTTATCAAACAAAACTTATCGTATTCAATTACGAATGAAGATTATCCGAAACATGCCATTTTTTTTTTTCATTTGTAATGATTAACATTAGCAGCAAAAGGATTAATACTTAAATGCATGTTCTATTAAATAACAACACATAAAATATACATCATGCCGTCCAAGTCAATATAAGCCATCAATATTAACGAGGCAACGCATTATGAAATGAAAAGTGAATAGCGAATGAACAGCTGGATCTATATTTCTATGTTCAGCGCGCCTGCGGTTTAGAAAGAGAAAGGAAGGAGAACTGTAAGGATAACATTCATGCTGTTATATTTGCTTTTTTTTCTCTCTGTCTCTCCCTCTCTCTCTCTCTCTCTTTCCCTTTCTATCGAATCCCGGGTGGTCATCGATTTCAACAGCAAATTAATTTCATTAATTATCGAGCGATCATAAATCTACCCAGCACGCGTGTAGGTTTTCGACCCGTCTGCCCTGCTGACGCAACCGTCACCAAGATTCGTACGGCGTTTTGTGGGTTCAATCGAAAAGGGAAACGTGCAGCGAGATTGCATAAAATAAAATGTAACAGTGCGTGCGACGCACTGTTCTCAAAACTGTTCGACTCCTACAATGCTTAAGGCGAAAACAATTTCAATCCGTTTTTTTTTAGGTAAGGCTAACCAGCCAACGTATGTGGGATCAACGATTAATGGTTCAAAACATGAACGGCACTCAATCGCGCCTGGTGCCGATGGCCCACAGCATGGGGCGTTTGATCGTCGATAAATTTGTCGATATCATAATTTATAACACACGATACGCACATTAGTAAGGCGAGCGCGAAGACCGCTACATTAATATCACTCAAAATTCGTGGGTGTCGATATGGGCAAATAAAACGGCCTTTTAAAATCTCGTAACATAATATTAACTTCTTTTTGGAGGTAGTTGGGCGATCTTCATAAACTTATGTAAAAGGTAAAATATTTCAAAACAAAAAAAAAAACATACAGAAGTTTACTTACTCAAAGTATTCGCTCAGAATTTGCTGCGAACAGTTGGACCACTGCCAGGGATGCGTGTTATGGTCGATCGTGCGTGACATGATTCGATTGTTTCCGGTTGAATCGCTACGATATCGCTGACACCGGCTGTCGTCATCGTGGGGCATTCCTAATCTGTGAAGAGCGAGCCGTGGTAGACCAAAAACAGGGAGTGAATCACAGTGAAAGAACAATAATAATCCATTCGAGCCCGAATGCAGGTCGGCGGACTGTAAGCATGCAAATAGGTAAAGCAATTCCGACAGTTTCCACTGCCCGAATTTGGAATAGTACACGCGAAAGCGTTGCTAGGTCAAAATACATTTGTAAACTCCGTTGAAGGGTAATTTACTCCATGCGCATACTACTCTGCTTTTGTCATCAAAGCTAAATGGCGCTGGGATACCATTTTTATCCAAATTATTACAACCCTGTTGCCAGGGTGCATACTGACACAAATGAACCGTTCAATATGGTCGCGATGGACATATGTGTGTTGATTGTGTGGAGCGGTACTACCAAATCTGGCTCTTCCTTGTAGATATAGAACATGTCTTTTTGGGGTCGCTTTATGCATACCGATGAGATTGATTTTGAACAAATTGAACGTACCAGATGAATGGGTGCCTATATAGGAAGATTGGAAACCATGCTCCGGCACGGTGTCGTTAGCACGAAACCTTTTTGCTAAATATTGCTATTGTTCTTCGACTTGCTGCACTTTTCCTGCGCTAAAAGACAGCTTCGCATAATTATGACAAATGTGGACGCAAAATATGATATTTTGTAGATCATTGTTTAAGTTTACACGCACCTACACCGTCACACATTACTTCAGCAACACGCTAGTACGCGCCTGTCTAGGAACGTGAACTGTATCCTGAACTTGACGCTCTAACAAAAAATGATCACCGCCTCAGTAAAACTGGTGAGTTTATAACGCTCGCGTGCTACAATGTGCGCACGCGCTCCGGCGCTTAATTAACGGGGCGAGCTTCTGTCTGATGGCGGCTGCACGATGGGTACCGCAGGGCACTTGGGTTGACACTAACGGCCAGCTTCACCTCGTTCATACAGTATGCCACGCCGGATGACGGTAGCAGAACAAAAGGCCATAAAATGTGGGGATCTTCCGCCAAGCGTGCACCCGCTAATCGTGTAAACGCTGCCAGACGCTGCAATTCATTCATTTGTCTCGAAACACTCGAACATCGGGCACGACACTCCACAATTGGTCATTGGGCATTAAGAGTAGCGCACTCGCGCTGCCCAGCTGCCTTAGCGGCTAGGGCGATCCAATTTGTAGACGATCTTAATGTGGTTCTGTTGTTCACGTTCCGTGGCGCTTACCGCGAGCCCACCTTCGAGTCGTATTTAATAAATTTTATTGTGCATCCTATTTATCATTTTTCATCCTGTGTGTTTTAGTTGGCTGTTGTTGTTTTTGTTGTTGCACCTTGATTAATGCGTACGAGGTGGGAAGTTGGTAAGCTTACGGTGTGTGGAAGGCAAGTCTGGGCAAACGGATTTACCACTGAGCAATACAGCGCCTTCAACCAAACCATTTATCATGTGCCGCGTCTAGGAAGTAAGTAATGTGCAATCTTCGTTTGTCATTCCATATCGGTGCAACGGCGTGCACATAAAATCGGATTACTGCGCATCCACTGGATGCTGGCGTACCCTAGCGCGTTGTACGCGCGATGAGTAATTGGTTCGTGTTAGGCGGAGTGTTCGGGTTTCGCGGACTGTTATGGACTTTGCGTATCGAGCGGAGTTGTACGATAAATAGCAGAAGGGAATGTAAAGCAAAAGCGCATCTACCCTAACCAGAAGATACTTACACGTGGCCGAGTTCATGAGCGATGGTAAAGGAGGCCGACAGGCCATTATCCTGCACGATGGCGCAGGCCGTCTTCCGACAGATCGTGCCCAGCTCCGCCAGCCCAAGCGTGTCGCAGTTGTTTTCGGCCGGGTTGCGACAGATTTGCTCGCGCGTTAGCAGCAGCGCCACGTCATGGTGGATGTTGGCCGTCTGTTTGAAGCGGCAAAAGTCTTGCAGCATATCGGAAGCCGACACCCCTGCGATAAGGAATACGCGTAAATTAATAATTGAAAGACACAATAATTATTGAAGCTAATGCTAAGATATCTTCTAAGATGATCAAAGTTCAAGTGCATTTTGCAATTCGGTATCCAGAAGTGCTGGAAACGCAGATAACTTTGTCATTTTGAGGTTAAAGATAATACCATTTAATAGTGCTTGATAACATAATTAAATTTAAATAATTATCACTTAAATAATGAAAAATTTTATGTACAAATTAGCCATTTTTCGCTGGAATGTTCGATATCATTATTATCTAAAATTATCATAATTTGGCACTTGAAGGACAAGATTTTTGAACCTTTTGGTAAAACATCAGAGATTTGTTTTTAGAAAATGTCAATTAATAAATTTCTTTTTCAGATGAACTTTATTCAGTATGCAAATACTTCCAAAGCAAAAGCAATATTTTAAATACTCAAGATTACTTAAAAACCATCCGACATTTTTACCTGGAGCTTTCTGAGTATGTACAGAACTCCTCTAACGTTTTCGAATGAATTGGAAACAATGTACAACATACGATAGCTGAGGAATAGCTACGCGATATAGCATACAGCTAAACAATAAATACTAATTTGAAGTCTGTTCGGAAGTGCCAATTCAGTAAACCAGCTAGAATGGCTTCATCAATTATCAGCCGGTCGCCGTTCAGTATATTAACTAAACGATGCTTTGTCTGGCTTTCCTAGCACAGCAACACCGTTCAGCCGATGTAACGTACCAGCCTGCATTACGACCCAGGAGCCGGATTAGGTTCGCAACAAGCTTGTACATTGGCTAAACTATCCCCAGCGGAGTCACACAAACGCATTCGCAATCGCTTTATTAACGCTCACTCCTTCCCTTTGCCCAAGCTGCATCGCCCTCTTGAACGTGAGCAGCTAAATACCAACGTGCCGACCAATCTCGGTTGGCCCAGCCAGGCTGGTGATGCATTGATCAAATTTTCACACGCCACCGCTGGTAACGGTGTGCGCGCGCCTCGGCGATCGTTCCAGCCAGCAGGATAGTTTGTTTTACGCGCAGTGGCGTGCAAGATAAATTTTTGCGCGGCCAAAACCAAAAAACCAAAATCCATCGCACATACTACGCAGCTGCTGATGCTGGCAATTGCGGCCGAAACATTCTAACGGAGTCTAGACAAATGTTTACCAGAGTTGTCCCATTTGTCATCGGTACTGGTTAATAGAGTTTTCACAGGGTCGGGGGTCCTGCCGCGTTGTCACGATGTAAACTCCCACGTGCCGCGGGTCTCATCGTGGAAGCCGATGTTTCGCAAAAAAAAACAGTGTACAGTGTTTCAAACGATTGGCGGATTGATGCAAAAAGGTTTCAACGCGATTGTAAAACATGCTGGTTATGGATGTGCACGTTGCGTTTTGTAAGGCTTGCTATTGGGCAACAATGTGCAGACGACCAAAAGCTTCGGATCGGTAAGATGGGTAGTTCCGAAATGTTCCGTTGAACATTAAGGAACGAACCGAGTTAAGTTATTAACTTAACTTAAGTTTCGGTTGTTTGTAAAAACTATAAATGCTTAGAATTATGTTTCGCTGTAGATGCGCCACCGTTTTCTTACCTTGCAAACCCTTCTCAACGGCGTTCGTTTGTGCATTAAGGTCGTGATGAATGTAGGTTATATCCGACACAGCTATCTTCATTGAACTCCCTATGCTAGCATCGGCGTACACACTGGAAACCTGGTTGGGAAGGAGCAGAAGAAAACAAAAAATAAAAAATAAAACAAGAAAGGTAGAAAGTATGGAAATGCACGTACAAAATGACGCTATAAATAGCGGCAACACCGGTGTACCACAGCCGGGGAACTCGTGCAAATCGTGAGCTAAGTGAAATAACACATTAATAATACAACATAGTAAAACACCATCACGCCACAAATTGCACCCGGGCCAGAAACCCCAGTAGCATAATTTATGACGCGCGCGATTAAGCAATTCCGATAGGCTTAGCGATCGAACAGTGCGCTGCAACTGGTGCGATTTGTGCAGCTGCAACTTTTGGTTTTCTTCCCTTACGGACTGCACCGGGAACGTGCTGCATTGCAGGTAGCGCGTAGTTCGCGGGCACATTCCGGTAGAACAATTCAATTCCCTACCCTTTGGGGCCATTTGCGATAAGAAAACGGTTCGGCCACGTACGGACGGTTGTCCGGAGGGCGCAACAAATGGTATGGATTTCTTACGCTCAAAGTTCTCGTTCGTCGGGAGGTCGCGTGCAAGATATCGTGCCAATTTTAACTCGTCGACATTGCCGTAAACTGTGTGGAAGTGCTTCTGCAGTGCGTAATTGAATAGTGTACGGTGGAGAATTACTATTCTCCTGCAGGGCGTTTCGTTTGCGATAAATCTATCTACATGAGAAATGATCGATACACGATCATGTGTTGCCGCTATGTCTTCTCGATTTGCACGATGTACAGAAGCAGCAATATGTAGCGCACGTTTATCGATAACGCATCGGCGTCACGCAAATTATGGGAAAAATGTGTCAAAGTTTATGTTCGTATCGAGTAGCTCAGCATAAATATGTTTGTTTGAAAAATGTTACACAATACCCGGTACCCGTATCGGAAACGCAACTTGCACTATAGCATTACAAACGCCCTATCGCTTACTGTTAAGCCAAATACTTACAATGGACATCAGCGTTAGAACATAGGATTTGAGATCGTTGCCGTGGTATTGCTGCATTTTATTATCAACCGCAACCAGCACCTCTAGCGTGTAGTCGTTGTTTAAGTGTTCGACACTGCGCCGATGTCTGCTCAAACTATGCCGACTCAGAAAAGAACTCTCCGTCAGTTCTATCCTAAACGATCGTTCCGCTGAAACAAAAGAAAAACAAAACAAAGATTATAAGACGAGTGAAGAAATAAAATTTAATATTAAAAATTAAGTTTAGAAATTTAGATTGATATAATTATTTAAAAAAAACCATCATCATTGATTGACATGCTTTACGGTAAAGCGATTGTTTTGGCTACTAATGTTTAATTCCCTCTCTTTAAACTGTGTCCCAATGCTGCTGGCATATATACATCTCCGCTAGTGGCTGTTTGTGCACACTGTCCAATTGTTTATTTTTAGCAACCTCTTAGCCACTTTGCTTACGATTATGTCCGATCAATTGCCGTGGACCTCGCGCAGCACGTGCTCGTTGCGAACAGGTGGATGCAGTAAAAATAACGACTTCAGTTCGCTCCTTTTACAGCTTACTGCTTTTCACTGCCCTTTTTGTCTTTTTTTTTGTTGCTCTATCTCTCTTTCGCTCTTACTCTGGTTTTCTCGCTCGAACACGTGCTTTGTTTTACTGTTTTCTATTTGTGCGTCTCAACACGAGTCAAGTGGCACTCTTTAAAATTAAAATATTATGCTAATCAAATTAATGATTTCTAATGCTTAGCACCTCCGACACTTGCAATCCGCCTATTCGCCCACCGACACGCCACGGTGTGGCAAAGGGAAGACTGGTAAAAAAAAAACACACATGCTATGAAGAGCTGTCCGCCTCCTGTCCCGGTGATTTGGTACAGCGTCAAGCGAGAAGCCCAGGCTTTTACCGGCCCAACCAAACAACCTGTCCAACCTGGTTGATCAATTTTTCCCAACGACTACGCCAGTGCCGGTCGCTCTAGTCACCGACGATTAGTCTCGTTGACTCGTGGTGGCTCGCCTTATTTTGTTATATAATTTGTTGTTGGTTGTCAGAGTTGAGTGAAAGAGTGTGGGGTCAGTCATTGTCAGCTGTGCATGAGCAAAGCAGAAAAAAAACACACACACACACCAAGAAGTGTCCTGCAGTGAGGTTGGCCAGAAGTGCAGCAAAGGCGACCGTTCGATGCCACTCGCGATGGTGAGGTTCACCGTTGTCCGCTGTGCTGGAGTGCCGATTTGTTCCAGCCATTCCGCTGGCGCGGTTTGATAGATATTTATGAGTGCGTGTTGATTTTGTCACTTGCGCGCACCGGCCCGCCGTGTCTGGTTTGTGTGAATGGTGGAGGCGCCCTGCACGGACGAACTGTACCAACTCTAGCTCACTGTCAACCAGTCGGTCAATTTGCCAAACCGGCTTGTCAATCAGTTTGGTGCGGCGCGATCGCAGTCGGAGCGAACTTTGAGGTTCGTTTCTTGTGCGCCACCGAGTCTACCGTGTGCCGCCGATAGCTTTTAGGCATTCCGCGTTTGGCGTGGAACGCGCCGCGGGTTCAGTATCCTGTGGTGCCGCTTTGAGCGGCATGAATGCGTTGCGCAAGCAGTGAAGAGTTGTCTCAGGTGAACGATTAGTCACCTGTGGTCGTGCAACTCTGCGCCAGCGTTTGTTACACACCCGCGGTTAGTACAGTGGGTCATCGGGTGCATCGTTGGAATGATGAACTCGTACAAGAAATGGATGCGTAAGGATGCAGGTGCTAGGAATGAGCGCCGTTCACGGCTGGTGGTGATGAAATGCACCACCAGCAACGTCTTCATGAATTTGAAACACGAGAAGAGAATTTGAGGGCAGGTAGTGCGTATATCTAATAAACATTTGATTCATGCATTTTAAATATAGGTGTCTTATGTTAATTGCAGCGCTTAAGGTAATGTAGCGTCCCAAGGCTCAATTAGAAAATGTCCCTTTCACTGTGGATGAGATAAACCAACAGCACTTTAATGTTACGCTGCTAGGCTTGTCAAACGATTGCACCGTACACGAGCTGATGGCGCGTAGCTGGGTGCTATGATAAATCGCACTAATTGGTAACACGGTCGTTGATACGCATTGCTCACGCCTGCGTTGTTCCCTGTCTGGCTTGAGAAATTGATTAGGTTTTAATTGACGATTAAGCTAATTGGTACGTGCGTCTTATCGTACAAGGGGTGTAGAGATGGCCCGAGGTAACATGATGGTATCCGCGCTGGCATGTATCTTCGTGTGCTAAAAGATAAAGCGTGCTAGCCGTCTGGACGGTGGAGTAGACCGCCGATCCAGGAAGCTGACTATTTGCTGTGCGGAGGCGCCGATGGTAATTTATCATTTATGTGCCACGCAACTTTAAGACAGCTCCTTTTTTTTGCATTGCGATCACATCGCTTGTCGCTGTTTGCAGTAAAGATGGTCCCCATCAGCACACTAGCCCGATTGCAGAACACGCGCACTTGACGCTGCGACTTATAGCGAGTTCCTGTGTTCAGTTTTAGTAACACATCGAACAGAAACGTTTAAAAAAAGTTTTATCTGATGTTTTCTTTTCTGTCTGATCCATTAAACCAGCCTAGATGTTTGGCCACGTATTGGAAATGGCATCGAACGTTGTTGGTGTAACGTATTTTTTTTTACACCATCCTACTCAGTACGGAACATGATTTCAGGTTTTGCAAGCTTTTTGGAAAATAATGTTCACACCTCAACCATCTAGCCGTTGCAGCACAAACCACACAAGTTCGTGAGATCAGATTCTATCTACATGTTTTTGCTTTGTAACCTTAACTGATGACTGGTAACACTCTGGTTTTCCGATGGCACACTGTGGCCGTGTTTGCTGCCCTTGAAATGGACTTTTCATGTCAACGCGTCTCCTTATACATGCGCCCAACCATTGTTTTCCTTTCGCAGCTCCAGTCCAGCACCTGATGCAGCGTATAATTAAGATGCACCACGGAGTACAGCTTGTGCCGACATTGTCTCGATCGAACGGATTCGGTCGGTGTACGTGCAAATTGCTGTGCTCCATCTTGATGTAAAAAAACGCAAGAAAAGGAATGGAGGCGCAAGGTAATGTGCTGAATTGCTAAAGGTATAAATGGGCTTAATGTGGTATTGACAGGCGTTTATAGAATTAAATGGCTATTTGGCAGGTAATTGAAATGATAGAGTGAAACCAGCATGTCTCTGGAATGAAGATTATCGCACAAGGAACGGCAAGGTACGATACTCGATCGTAACGTGATCGCTGGCTGATTGGAAGTATATCGTTTTTTTCCCCCACGTTTAGCATAGGATAACATTGTAAATGATCTTTAGTGCGAACATGATCGTGTTTGTAAATAACCCAGTGGGAAAGCACAATCAATTAGTAAGCAATAATTATGTTTCGTGGTTACATTTTTTTTTGTTACAAATGATCATTGACACATATTTTTGGATTTATAAAAAGCACGAATAGAAACTGCACAAACGAAAAAAAAAAATCAACATTAAAACGAACTAAATAAACAAAAAGTTGTTTGCGTGGCAGTAAACACAATGTTTACGACACCAGCTGACTGCGCCATACCAAAAACTTGAGCGCGCGCATAAGACACGAACCCTTTTTTTTCTCTCTCCTATTCCTACCGCATACCAGCGTGTCTTGTAAAATGGTATGATTGGCTTTTAAAACCAACATTGGCTGGTAATGGAAACGAGATCGGCTTATCGACAGTTTAATTAATCACAAGAAGTTAATCCATTACCCTTAGCGGATCAGCCGTGTGTACTAGCGTTCCCACAGGAGTAATGTTCGTTCGCAGCAGTTAGTTGGTGTAGCAGAGCGTTTCACTGCATAAATGCTGTGCAGCAAACCGCGCAGAAGGGACAGCATGGTAGAGGGAAAAAAAACTGCGCTTGTAAAACACCTTTGTTGAAGATATTCGATTGCGATAAGCGCCAATACGGTTCGGCAACTACACGAAGCGGGATCGTGGACATCGAGGCAGAAACTAACTACGAACGGAAAGCATTTTCGTTGTACAATTGTTTTACGATGTTGAAATTAATTAAAGTATGCTTGCGGCAGACTGCTTGCTGGGCGCTCCGAGACAGGCTGTTGGTTGAACAAAAAGGTAAAAAAAACCCACTAGAGCAACAATTGCTTTCCTATCGGATACTGCCGAGCGGGGCAAAAGCAATCTGTTCGAAATAAATTAATCCATTCCCGGTGTGTATCGACAATAGTTTACGACGCCGAGCTTATTGCGCTGTTGGCTCGACACACAAAAACAAGTGGTGGAAAGCATGTTGCTGCTGAAAATTGCATTGCCATGTTTTGCGAAGCATGTGGTATCCCGTGAGCTCGCTGCACTGCGTTGAGCAGTCGTGTTGCAGTAAACCTTCCGTTTCTCACGATTCCTTTTTGGGGTGAGTCAAATAAAAAAATACGGACACCAAACACGCTTCCTTACAGTGCAAACAACAGAAAAATCAATTGTATGAACGAAGGAAGCACACATCTAACCGATGGTATGATGTAGATGTACCTTGACATCGATTGATTAGGAACGATGCGATCGAACGGCAAACCGGTGCTAATTAAAGGCAGGAAATTTGTTAACAAATGTACACAATAAATCACCCACGGTATCGGTTGACATTTGGGCGTTTTCGGGGCGTACATCGGGTTCAACGGTACGCGAGACACGTTCCGAAGCTGACGATAACGCTTCCAAACGCTCGTTAACGCTTAATAGTTGATCGTCTAATGCCGCTCATAAATTATGAGCTGAAGCTTTTACGATGATTC